>JACJUY010001267.1:84849-112936 GCA_014220935.1 Platorchestia sp. MABIK
TTTGAATTCCGTTGATAAGTTTACTTTCTCTAGTTATTTAGTCTTTATATCAAAGTTATGAGAGTTCTTCAGTAACTGGGTTTCATATTTCGTTGATCAGAAGAACGTTTTGTAACTTGCATTATATTTTTGCGCTTTTATATTTCAGTGACTTGAGGCATGTTAAAGAAGAACACATGTGAATATTACCTCTGAGAGCTTAGATTAGAAATGTTTCAGTATTCCGGGGTTCGTTACAATGTTCCCATAACAGGATGCGTGAAGTGACACTTTAAAAGTTTTTCATGTATTAGTAACTTCACAGTAAATTTCTTCCTCCACAGAGCAAACATATCGATCAACAGCAAAAACACTCAAAGATACTTATGAAAATGATGTTGTGAATGAAAAGACCTGCAGAAAACGGTTTTCACATCTCAAAAAGGATTGTTTCAGTCTGAAAGACGAGCCGAGAGCAGGATGCTCAAAAAATTCAATTTTGAGTAATTACATGCTGCCATTGATGAAAATCCAACTTCCACTACTAGAGAACTGAGCAAAAGCGTTAATGTAACTCATATGACTATATATCGGGAAATGATAAGACTTGGTAAAGCCTCAAAAGCTGGGAAATGGGTCCCACAAGATTTGTCAGAAATCAACAGGCAACTGCGTGTGACCTGTTGTGTTTCACTGCGTTCTCGTTAACTTCAGGCACCTTTTTTAGACCGAATCATAACTGGCGACGAGAAGGGGATCCTTTAAAAAAATATTAAACGCAAAAGATTGTGGATAAGTCGTGGTTCAAAGTCAATTCCACAGCCGAGAAGTGGACTGCACCCTGAAAAATTCTTTTGTGTTTATGGTGGGAGTTGAAAGGAATTTTTAATTATGGACTAATGGGTGACAATCAAACAATAACATCTGAAGTTTACTGTCAGCAGCTAACTTGGTTAAAAGAAGTTTTACAGGAAAAACGGTCTTCTTTGATCAATCGAAAAGGAGTGATTCTGCACCATGACAATGCCAGATCCCACACTTCAAGAGCAACCAAAAATCTCATTGAAGAATTTGGCTGGGTAGTCATGCATCACCCACCATACTCTCCCGATCTTGCTCCAACCGATTTTCATCTTTTCAGGAGCTTGCAGAATCATTAAATGGGACAAAGTCTTACTTCGAGAGAAGAAGTCAAAATCAAACTTGTTTCATTTTTTGAATCCAAACAGGCTAAATTCTTCGAAGAAGGAATCAGAAAGCTTTTGACAAGAAGAGAAGATGTAATTAATGAAAATGGTGACTATGTTGAAGACTAAATAAGTATGTTTTGACTGGATTTTCACTTGACTTCAAATTAAAGAAATGGACTGAACTTCTGTAACAACCGGACTTAGTTTTTAGCTTATGAAATAACGAAGCTATTGGACAGCGATGTTGGAAATAAATTCCGAATTCTACATGAATACCAAATCACAACCTACAACATTTCTCATCATACTCACAATATTTTTGGGCAGAAATCTGTTAGTTTAAAATGTAGCGTGAAATACCAATTTGTGATCACAGAAATAGATTTAATGATCAAATAGGTACTTGTGGGTTAACTGTCACCACTTGTTTTGAGGAAAAAGTGTTTTACGGGGAAAAATTAAAAATTTGATTGTTTTATGAATATTGAATTGATGTTTTGGACATTATGAATGGATATTTCATATGAGAAGGTATCCTTGTGGATTAACATTTATGTCTGATGCAATTCATCTACTTTTCATGTACCTAAATAGAATAATGGAATTAAGAGGGTGATTTCTTGGGAATCTAATGCGTAAACTGAAAAGAAAAACTAATGTAGAAGGAAAAATTCATTTAACTCCATACGTTTCGGAATCTTTGATTCCATCCTCAGTGCTGTTAAACAAAGAACAAAAACGATAGTGAACAAATTGCAAGAATTATTAAAAACTAATGACAATATACATACATCGAAAAATAGCTACACCTAACTATTAAAAACCTGAATACGCAATAACATCTATACAAAGAAACAGAATTATACACATACACATCCGTAGGATGGAATGGGAGATTACGAAAAGTATGCAATTAAAAGAATGTTCCCTTTTACATTGGTTCTTCTATTCATTTTTCCATATAAATATGTATTATAATGAATCTCTGGGACCTTTCTCTCAGTTCTTGGAAGGTCCCAGAGATTCTTTTTACCCTAAAATTGAGTAAAAATTAATAATAATTTAATTGAGCTAACCTAACTTAACCTCGCCTTCACATCAAAAGAAAATAAAAACGGTGACAAATAACCCACAAGTACCAGTAAATATTCTGGTTAGGTAAGCAAGATAAGGCTTGTGAAATACAGAGGTTATGACAGCTTGTGCAGAGTGATATCTACAGAAAAATATGTCTATCGTTCAGATAGGCACAACGTCGAGACGCCAGGAAAAGAAGCCCACCTGGCCTTCAAGAATAGTTTTTGTTCACCTGCATCAGAGTTGTAGTGCGCAGCGTTGTTGCTTATATATAGCGTTGTAATTCGTGGATGTTTATTTTGGTCAAACTTTTCAATAAAAAACAAAGAAGGGAACTATTTTCCTTCAAAAAAGTTAGCTAAAGATTCAAATGTCGATGTTAGCTAGTTCAGTGTGCAATTTGCTATAGTACTCGCTGATTTATGTTATTCTTATGAGCATCATCAAGTTTCAAGGTCATGATCGAAGAATGTCTACCTATATATTTTTGTGGTTATCATTTTTTAGTCACGAAAAGGATTATCCGTTCATTTTTCCTTAGAACATGGAACATAATTTCCTTGTGCCTGTAGCTCACTCATTCATTTGCTCTTGCGGATCGCTGGTAACAATGTGACGGTAAGAACTGTTTCTGTGTAACGCATGGTATGATTGTTGTCTGCCAATAGTTAGCAAACGATACTTCGTCTTCTCCTTTTATGTGTTCAATCAACTTTCTCTTTCTCTCCCATTGTACGTTTCAACTAGAAAAAAACAATAGAAAGTAAATCAATAATTTCTAGTTGATCAAAGTGTAGCGTTTACATACAGATTAGGCTTCAAATTATCTAAAAATTGTTTCATTTAATAAATTTGTTTAAAATATCAGTCTCAGGGGCTTTGCGTACGCATTTCACAGAGCTCTTAAATTAAAGGTCATGAATTTCTAGGTCACGCTGTGTCAATACACTTTTTTATTTAGAATTTCAAATGATTTGATGATAAAAGCCCCAAACAAATGCTGAACCGTCTCCTTATCACTCCGTATTGGGGTCGAACCACAACCCACTCTACCACTCTATTGCGCGAGCAATAGATCAAGCCTTAAAATCGACCAGACTATCATATTGCCCTGAACTAAATTTTATTCCAAGGTATAATTATTTACCTCCTCCACGCGAACAATTCAAACGCGTCGAAATTAAATCACAAAATAATTCAGTCAGACCACAAGATTAAAAAAATACTTAAAGTTCGGTGCAATGAAAGGGAGGAAGGTTGCGTCATGATGTTGCGTTTGCTGGCGCCGAGTTGAGCAATGTTGATGAGGTTCCGCTAGGTTACGATATGTTGAGTTAGGTTCTGGGTTAGGCTATCTCAATTTAAGTTACGTTAGATAAATTCAAAGAAATTTTTACGGTTCAATAAGGTTAAATTAGATGTTTTAGTAGAATTAAGCAACGTTTGGTTTTTTCTACCAATGGTTAGGATAGATCAAGTTGGGTTATTACGAAAAATCAATCTGGAACTAACCTAACTATCAAAACTCAGTACATCTGAGTAGAACCAAGCTTAATATAACCTTACAAAGCCTATTCCTATTCAATTCCTCTTCATCAACCGAGTACAGCTCTCCGTATCCTAGCCCAGTTAAACGTAACATAATGCAAAAAAATCCAACCTTGCCCACAAATATTTGCCATGATGAATGCAAAAAATTATTTTCGGAACTTTAGTTTGAAAACATTGGAGGTGATCACTTGTGATAATTGAGGTATGGGACAATTTTAAATAATCGCTTAAAATATTTAATTATCTAAAAAATTCACCTATGCGCCCTATACATTACTCGAGCGACACCTGATAACAGGTTGCAAAATATTTCTGTGGTATTTTTATTCAAACTTATCGACAAACCGCCTTAATTTCAGAGTAATTAAAAGTGTCTTCTTGGAGGAAATTAGATTTAAATATGTAAAATAATTACTCTTCGTGTTAGAAATTTCTTGGTTTCAAGTTTGTATCTCAAGCGATTCCTAAAAGAGCGTCGTAATACACCACTCAGTTCATTTTAAAATTACAAAATGTCAAGCCTTCCTGAATAACGTATCCAAGCATTTCCAACGAAGTATTCGGCAATGACATTTATATAAATTCAACCTTGTATTTTAATTATGGTTGATTAGATGGAAATTTTTCTTTTACGTTTGAGACACTCAGTATGAACTTCAAGACAGAGTCTGACGAAAATTTTTGCATTTTGCTTCCATTTACCCCAATGCATCAAATACCACCGATGTGCACTGGCGCAACAAGACGAGCGCGGCACCAAATGCAGTTTTTTCCCATATGAACTTGAAATTCGAATAATGTATTAAACACAGGACGACTTTGAAAACTCATGGAGTAGTATTTATTTTGTTGCACGTCACAACGAAAAAGGAAGGGAATTAGTGATTTCTTGCTCACGCTGAAACAGTGTTTTCACACTGCCGTAATCAACAAAGAGTTCAAGAGTAGCCCAAATGCTCTGTAGAATCAAAAATTGTATCAAATTCCGAGTCGAGCAATGCAGAAATGAGCTTAACGGCTAAGATAATTTAAATTTTTAATTATTAAAATGTTAACCTGGAATGATTTAAAAAATGAATGAACAAATTCCACCAAATTCTAAATTCCACATATTCCATACTCCAAATTCCAATTTAAAACGAAATCCGACGGAGAAATTGAAGAAAAGAATAAACGAACTGATTTCTACTGTTAACGCTGTTCCGAATAATTATAATTTGAGAGAACTGGAAGGACGTTATCAACCCGGGGACATCTAAGGTAAGGCAAAAATTTATAAAAATCTAATTAATCCTCCGTTAAGGCCAATAAAATCGCAGGTTCCCGCTGTCACCTATCCCGTTGCTAAAACTTTGAATAGAGTTATAACGCCGTATATTCCACAGAAATATATGATACGATCATCTGATGAATTAGTTGCCTTGTTGCGCAGTAAAGCCCCAAGTGGTATCATAGCTTCCTTATACGTCGAATCTTTGTTCACAAATCTACCCGTTGCAGAAACCATTGAGATTATTTTAGATTGCGTGTATAATAATGACGACCTTTCTCCACCTAATTTGTTTCCTCGTCAAATTTTGAAGGAACTCCTTACAATGTGCACGACTGAAGCCCCTTTTAGGCATATTGATGGTTGCTTGTTCCGTCAGGTGGATGGCGTTGCCATGGGTTCCCCGTTAGGGCCCACATTTGCCAACTTCTACATGTCGTACGTGGAAAATCTCGTTATGAACACTTTGCCTACTAAGCCGTTATTGTACTGTAGATACGTAGACGATATTTATGTTGAAGTAGATGGCCTGCCGGAGTTGCAGATGTTAAAGAATTTGATGTCAGATAAATCGGTGTTGAATTTTATGTTTGAGTTGGACGTGCGCTTAGATGTTTTGATTGAAGCGTCTCATGGTACTTTTCAGAGATCAGTTTACGTCAAGCAAGCTCATGCAGGTGAAACTATAAATTATGATTGTGATGCTTCGCAAATGTACAAAGAGGGTGTTATACATACGTTAATAAATAGAGCTTATAAGGTATGTAGCAGCTGGTCAAGTTTTCATTCAGAAATGATTCGAGTTAAGCGGTTGCTGGTTAATAACAATTTTCCTAATACTGTCATTGATAGAACTATTGGTAATTTCTTAAACCGAACCTTGTTCAATAAAAATGATCCTGAACTGTATTCTCGCAATGTTAGTATCTTTTGTGAAAACCAAAAGCGCAAGAATTAGAAAATTGATGAACGAGTCTTTGAAAATATTTTTAAATCTTTTGTTAAGCCAACAGATCCGGATACGTCAATTAAAGTCTGTGCATATTATAAAAACCGCAAAATTAGTGACCTCTTAGAGAAAAATAATATGTCTGCATCCATGGTTATTGATCTGGACAGAGCCAATATAATTTACCAAATTAAGTGTGACAGAAGAGAATGTAAGTCTCTTAATTACATTGGCTTAACCAGGATGACCCTGAGGCAAAGATTAACCACCCATAAATACCAAGGTTCTTTTTCAACCATTTCCGTATTGACCATAGTTGCAAACCATCAAAATGTAGATCTATACCCTAACTTTAAAATCTTACATAACGTTACTAAAAAAAAGCACATTCAAATTATAGAAGCGTTACACATCCATAAACTTAAACTTGTTCTCAACGAAAACACATAAGACTCTTTTGCTCTAAAATTATTTACTAAAACCGCAGCTTATAAGTCCGAGGCAACTGAACGTCCGGTCATTTCGCCCCCATCGCTTGTCCAATGAGCATCTATAGTGTCCAATACTGTTACTGTACCTGATCTCGTGTATACATATTTTTGTTGTACAAACTTTATACCTAGTCATTTATAAAATATTTCTGTGCTGTGATTTAAACTTCCACACTAGTCTCATATAGCTTAAGAATTAGATTTGCATTTTACCAATGTGACTGATCAATTTTTCTGTATATTTTCAGCCTGATGATGATGTTTGAACTTCGAAACGTTGCGCTTTATAGACTTCATAGGTAGTACATTTTAACTATTGACAGTGTTCCAATAAAGAAATGTTGAGTGAATTTCTTCGTAATTTATCACGTGATGAACTTCAACTGTTTCGTAAAGTTGAGAAATTAGAAAAGCAATTCCACCTCCCTAAATTCCGGTAGGAAGTTCAATACCATTTCTTCTCACGACGCCTCACGGATTGCCGTATCACACCCAGTCCAACAATACAAAGGCCTTGCCTTTTCTACCACCAATGGGAGCTATGGACCACTGAGCTAGCTTGAACTTTCTCGAGACCTCTGAACTTAATAGCTAAGGTTTCAGAAAAGTAATTCACATAAAGTGAGTTTAGATGAGGGATTCAAACGTCTCAATCATGCATCTCACGCTAACTGCCCGCTTTCACGCTCACAGGAAAAATAAATAATCGCTTATATCCAACGCGGACGTTTTCATGTTACAGATAATATCGATTGAAACCAATTTTTGTTAACAATGATTCCCTTATGAGTACGTTAAATATTATTTTGGAATGGTTTTCACATTAGAACTCTTAATTGTTTTTGAATTAAAACTAAGTTTTAATGACTTTCAGTCAAACAGTATGTGTTACATTTTCATGTTCTTACTCAAGCGTATTGAAGCGGAAAGTTTCGTAATCGAAATAGCAGAAAGTATGTCACAAATATAACTCAAAACTGCGACTTAAGTATTAAACAAGGTTCAAAGCTTTGTTTTCTGTCAAAAAAAGTTTCAGCTAGATAACTAGTTTCTCTCGCTCAGAAAACAGGACTCGATAAATTCTTATTCATGTCAATGGAAGCGTCTGAGATAAACTCAGCTAGCTCTGTTGTTTTCAAATGATGGTTTATGACGATTGGCAGCAGCAAAAAAAAAAAATACTTCACTTAATGTGAATTGCCTTTTAGTTGCATTCAATTTTCATCCCTTTGAGCTACATACAATGCCCATTTAACCGAAATAAACTTGCATCTATGATTTGTTCATCAACATTGAGAACGGTAATATTATGCTCGTTCAGGTAGGTATAGTCAAATACTGAGAACACATATTTCAGAATGTGTGGTAATTCGACCGTCCATGACAGCTTTGCCAGATATCTCCCCAACCCGACTTATGGTGACGGCAAAAGGAACGTTATTTGTCGAGAAATCTGACAACGTGTGAATTCATGATAGGATTCTATTCCCAGCAGAGCGACACTGCTCAACTGGCGCGAAGTTCTAAGAAGCACCGTCACCAGGACTCGCCTTGCTGGAAAGTGACATACTATGCGGTTGCGGCAGCGGGAAACTGCTCCCGCAACCGAGCGCGGTTAAAACGCATTTGTTGTTTAGGCGACACATTGGCGAGGAAACCGTGAAGGTTGTCGCGCATTTTTTCTTTCAGTGCTGCTTGAAACTCTGAACAGAATGGAGGTTTCGCATTTAATAGATATTTCAATTGTGTGCGCTGCTAAATGCGAACTGATAAATGCGAACGTACGGAGATATTCCGTGGACCCATACAGCCGTGGCTGAGACGAGTTTCCTGGATTTTAAGCACTGCGATAAGTTCTTCACTTATTTCCGAATGTCAATGTCATCCTTCGATCACCTGCTTGAAGTGTATTATAAAAATAGATAATATGATATTAATATATTTTATATATTTGATATTTTAATGTAATCATAATATATAATAATAGATATAATAATATATAATGGTAGATTCAGATGAAATTATAATACTTATAACATGATAGAAATAATACTAGATAATAGATGATATAATAATAAATGTTAATGGATGAGAATATCTGGATATTATCATGATATTCTACCGGAAACTAGAAATGAATTGTGCTTACTTCAGCGCTGTGAGCGGCGAATGTGTCACTAGGCATTAATTTTCATGTGTTGACTGCTCTAAATCGTGCCCCAGGGCGGTTGCGGCAAATTTCCTTCCGCTGACATGCGCAGTAGAAAAAATACTGCGCACGTTTTCTGCATCGCGGTTTCTCTAGTATGCCAGGCCTCGTAAGACAACAAAAGCTGGCGGAGTTGCGGCTTGTCAGCTTTTTGCGGAACTGCGTTTTAACGCATTGTATGTCACTACACTAACCTTGTGGCCCGAGGGTGAGCAACCGTTGACTAGGCAATCATGGGAAAGGGCTCTACTTCATAACAGGATAATGTGCAAAATTCGAAGCTGATTAACCTCAATACTTGAATGTTGGACAGGATAGCCGCACGAAATCATGAGATTGTGGAAGGGCAGATGATTTATGAAATTATCATACATCCAATATTCTGCATGAATTTAAAATAGAATACCTACGTCGTCACCATCTGAGTCGCTGTGAATTTCCATTAAATGAAGGAAGTGTTATAAATACCTTTAAAACTGCCTACAAAAGCAACGTGAGGAGGGAATTATGTTGTTTGAAATGCCATCATTATTACTTCAGACCATCACACTCGTGATAATAAGGCTAAATCCGGTTGATGCCTTCATATTGACTGCTTTGGTTTTTCCGTGAAGCATGGAAATCACTCCACGATGGTAGAGGTGTGATATTTTATTACAGCCTGGGACCTTTCGTATAGTCAAGAGGTGAACGATTTTAGGGGTGAAGATGATCACAGCTTTCTACTTGATCATCTTTATCTTTTGCCGGATAAAAAATGTTATCCACCCCTAAGACAATGCACTTGATCACAGGGCATTGTCGTTGTGTTCAGCCATGGTGCGATGTACATAACGTTGCAGTGGAACATCTCATGAGGAGACTCCGAACACCAACATCGTTGAGCCTTGTAAGATGTACCAGAGAGCGAACCTCCTCCTCGGTTTCCCATCTCATAAAATAAAATTTGATTCCTCATTATTTGTTGGAGGACAATCCTCTGAGACGTTGCAAATCGGTCTGTTGTCATTGTAATGCATTTTCAGATGAGAAAAATAATAAAAATAACACAAATTTGATCGCAAGTTTTTTCGCACAGAGGATTGAGGCATCAATATTTCAAATTGGAGTGCAGAGAAAGAGGGTCAAAAACCATTTCAGAAACTACATTCTTTTAAACGCGCTTAAATTGTTCTTTTGATCCTGTAGATCAATTGAGTCCCTACAGTAATCGTAATCATTGTAACGCCTTCAAAAAGAGTTGAATCACCCATCAATAAGTGCCAGCCCAAAGCTGTACCGTCCCAGTATCTGAAACAGAAACGTTTCAGTTGGGCCTAACTATTTAGTTGCACAAAATGTAGGTAAGAAAAGCATGACAGATCCAGGACCCATTTATTTTTCACCATTGATAATTTTCATTCTCTCATCGTTACCATCAATAACTTGCTCAAGATAAAATTTTGAATTATGAATGAATAATTCAACTTAGAAAGGTTATGAACCGAGAAGAACTACTCTATCTTAATATCTTCAAAAAAGCTTTCAGAAACACGGTGATAAATGATTTTCCGGTCTGATAGATACACCGGCTAAAGAAAATCAGTGATAAATTGAGTTGGTAATGAAATGGTGTATCATTAAAAAGAAAATAAACGGAAAAAAGGTCGAGCTAAAAGTGCCAAACTGAGACACATTAAATACAACAAACAACGTCTGGTGAGCTTAATAATATCGTTGGAGCATTTTCCACTCCCAATTAGAACAAGGAGTTTAGAGTAACTCAATAAGAACTTTATTAAGTAAACATTAAAGATTTTTAAGACTGATTGAGGACTTGTTTAAAGTGATAGAATGAGAAATTGTGTCGTGAATTATATCAACTATTCTAGCCAGTACTGAGTTAGTGTCGTTTGTGAGAAGTAATCTTTGGTCTACAGCATTGTTTCGTTTCAAACAATTAGCCGACAACTGTGAATCTCCTGATTAGGAGTTAGCTTGATCAATATCAAGTATGTTAGCTTGATCAATATCAAGCATATTAGCTTGATCAATATCAAGCTAAAAATAATCAAAATCGAGACTATTCTTAAATCTCGCAACATTTCATTCAACGGATGTTACACTGCCTGAAGGTGCAAGCCAAATCGTGATTCCAGTGAAATTAAAACTAACTGAGGTTGGGTTAATGAAGTGAAAAATTATACATTTTTTACGCTGTTATCAAATGGTCTTGATAACAATTCAAACATTGTTGTAAATGCTTGAAATCTCTATGGACATGAGCATTTGAAATCACTGAGTGAAAATGATCACGGTTAAAATGAGAGGCTCAGTGTTTCTTGGATTTCGTACTAATCATCTGCTTGGAAAATATATTTCAAGTACCCACTGCGCAAAATTTTTTTGTGGGGTGGAAAATATCTTAGTTTCATTTTCATATTTCTTAATTCTTTTCCTTATTGGGGAAATGAAGGGACTAAATCTTTTGTAGCAATTTTGAATTTGTGTCGCGCACGGTATTTCAAAATTTATTGAAAATTCCAAATGATTCCGATAGTTTAGACCCAAACTATTGGATCTCTTAGAAAGCCATGTTTCTAAAGACCTTAAACAAAGAAAATTTGAAATAATTTAAGTCCTGGAAGAAACCATCGTCGATCTTGATGAGCTTAAGTGATATGTTTTGGCTCGCGGCGAGTAGAATCGATTTAGTTTTAGTAACACTGGGGCATATTTCTTTTATTTTACGAGAAAAGGAAGCTTTTCTATTTTACCACATGTGCCTCCCGCTGGCTCCAGTGAAGGTAGGAAAAACTGCAGGCTCGGTGAGTATATTTTCTGGTATTCAAAGGCTTGTAGGATGGCGGATGTTGCTGTTTACGGCGAGTGTGTGGGAGTCAAAATCCGACCTTGGATACGCTATCAGCGCCTTTTATGCGCTCACCAGCAAGCAGTGTAAAGAGGGCGGCACATACCTCCCCTCCCTAAAATCATTCGGTTCAAAAATGCAAAATAATCGATTATATAGTGATAATTACCATTTCAATAACCGCTCGAATTCGACAAACTTCTAATTACAAAAAGCAACAATGGTAGCACAGCGCGCTATCATTAAACCAATTTTAAACAACAAACACTATAGTTTAAACTGGTTAAATGCATACAATCTTCACGAAGCAACATGGATAGGGTCAGCTCAAGTAAAATTAAAAATTGCTCTTTTCCTTAGAATTAAACGTTAAAGAAAAACATTGAGGGATTACATTGCATGTTAAAACATTGAGGGATTACATTACATTAACTAGGCAAGTAACGCAAGTAACCATGTATTTCTAATACCGGATTGCTGATTCAATGTAAGTTTACACAATGCCAAAAAATTCTCACAATAATTGAGTTAATTCATTTCATCAAAAATTGTTTTACAAATCTTGGCTCCATCAACTTCAAACAATAAACTCAAAAAATCCCTCAAAATGCTATGGTAATTTTACTTTCACAACAGTATTAATTTTTTAAACACTCATGGGAATACTTCGGTGGATGTTCGTGTTGAGTTATAAAAAACAAGGAAAGACATGAAATACTACTGAGCAGATTAATATATCCTTCTTAAATGTTTACAAGTAATTAGAAATGGTTGGTTATAAATAATTTGATAATAACAAAGATCAACACGCCCTTACAAACAATTACAGAATCATTCATGCAGAAATGAATCTCAAGCTTGTTCATCATAAGATGAGTGATATGATTTGATGATTTGTTCATGAATTTTAAGCTCAGAATACGCCAATTATCATTAATTTATTAATATTTTGGGACAGAAAAACAAGCAACGCTCCTTGGGACAGCGTTTTTTTTTTGAAACAGTGATCCTGTGAACTTATTATATTTACTAAATAGTTAATAATATAGAATTAAAAATTCGAGACTGACCTATCGAGTAGCTTTTGGCCAACTTGATAGTAATGACCTTCAGTTTTTACTAACAATAAAACTCTTCCTGCTACCAAGAACTAATGGCTGTAGCGCTCAGTGTAGTTGAAATAAAAATTTTTAAAATTGAATAGGAGAAGGCTTAGACAGCTCAAAAAATAGAAGATGGAATTACCAAAAAGTTATACAACCAGAAACAGCAAAACAATTCAAGTTTTTAATTCTCTCTGTATTTCGTACAATAGCATGCAACCATTGGTACATGAGATAAAGTAATCAAAAGCAAAAACCAAGTAGGAGTAACAAATAGTTTTAGAATTTCTAAAACGGCTAAGTGTGAGGTCTTCGAGTTGGGAATGATAAGAAATGAACGAAATTGACTAAGCAAGTTAGGCATTTCAGCTTCACAGATAAATAACCCTAGCATGAACTCGTGAGTTTTCGTAAACTTTCAAGCATTACAATGATTTGAGAGCTACCATGTGACCCTGCATGTAACATCTTAGATTCAGCAGACTTTAACCATACTTGCGCTCTCCAACGGTAAAAGTATGTCAAATCATTTCAGTTAACTGGTTTCGTGCGAGTACAACATCAAAAATTATTATAGATCACCAAGCTAACGAAATGAAGAAAATATAAAGATTATAATTTCTGCAAAGAAATGCCTCCTAAATGCTCGTTTCAGACAATCATAAAAAAAAACAAATACACTGTAGTAAAATCTAAGTTAAGAATGTAATACCTAATATTTATTTATTTTACGGTCTTTCCTACCAAAAAGCCTTCAACTGAAAGCTATTTGATCTCAATGGAACTCTTGTTTCGAAATTTTTTTAGGAAAAGCCATTTGCTATGCAGTTTCTAATAGCAAGTTACTAAAAAACACAACAATAATAAAACATTAAGCTGAGAAAAATTTTGTTCCAAAACCGAGACACTTTTGTGTGTCATGGGCTTATACGACACACTTGAGTGAGTCAATTATATTTCACATATAGATTTCACTTTCTAAGACTGGTCACTGAGTACACTAATGTACAGACAACGTCTTAGAACTTCTGAGTAATTCTCAGAGAAAAATTAGTGAAGGTATTCGGATTTTTAAGAGAATTGGACTTCATTCAGAAAATCTAAATGCAGTTCGGTTTGTCTACAAAAAAAATTTGAGCTGATTGAAACGAGAATATGTAATTTAACTCTATCAACCACTTTATTATGTGGTCAAAGGAAATACTCTACTGTGCATCAAAATATTTCGAATAACCGTTTGAGACACAGAGGTGTCTCAAAAATTTCTCTCAGTGTATTTTAATTGTTCAAACACTGTTAGCAATAAACAAAAATAACCTTTTGAACATCCCAGAGGCTTTCATGCCATAGTAACTCACATAACTAGCTAGATCTATTACAGCAGGAATGATTAACAACAAATATATCCTAGAAGACATGAAGATTGACTCAGAAACCACAAAGAACTTAAACATTTCCGTAGTTGCGGCACGAACGTCGTCGTTGAAAACATATAATATTTTTGGCGTGTTGGCGCCGGGATAACTGACCCATGTACACAAGATACAATGAACCATCGACATTCCTATTCAACTAGAGGCAGAAAGCAGGTCATAAAATTATTTTATTTAAAGAGTAAAACGAAACATCAGAGATCAAGGATTCAGATTGATGACACCCGTGAGCGAATCGACGCGCACGTATTCAAAGTATTCCCTTGGTCCTGTGCCGTGTGTCTTGATACGCGTTTGTCTTTATATGTGTGTGTTTTGATTCTGTCATGAATAACGACAGGAGGCAGCTCGCAAGTCTTTGTTCACTCGCTCGCACAGGGGTGACCTGAAACCGAAACAATACAATGAACATGGCCATAGCGCATAATGTGAAACATGAAAGCATGTATGAACGCTCAAATGAAGTAAAATGAGAAACACATACGGTGACGGAGTGATCATTTTCCGAATGTACATTTAGTCATTGACGAGTTAACTTCCTTAAAATGTGAAGTCAGTCATTTAAATGGCTAACAAAAGCAGGTCTTTCACTATCATTCAAAAACATCTAAGAGAATGAATGCTGAGTCGATATAGATTGACCGAATTCCAAACAGACATTTAATTTGCTGAGAGATCAGAAACACTTTGTCTCCTCATCAAAATTTCCTCATCAGCAGCCCCATACCGCAAGTGGAAAATTCGAGCATTATTGAAAGAGTCAATTCAGGGTTTATATTTTGAGTAAGACGTGAGCGTTCCCAGAAGCGATGCATAGAAAAGAGTGTACAAACATGTGCAAAATAGACGCTTCTTGCATCACATTGACAGTCAGCATTGACAGCCGTCTAGTCGCATCCAGCGACCTTGCCAGAGTTCAATGCCTTGGTCGAGGCAGCCCTGCGTTTGGTAAACACTGTACTGTGCAGACCTCAGCTCCGTCGTCAGCTCTGCACCATCGTGCAGCTTTCTATTTCCATTTTAAGGGCCACCAAATGTTGTTTTCGATAAAGCAACAAATGTGGTTAATGGGCGACGTTCGCCTCATGGTTCATTGAGTACATTCTCATTATTCTCATTTGGTGCATAATTTTTATGTTCGTCAACACAAAGGCAACAGTAATCTTCAATCAACTTGTCGACCTCCAACCCACTTCTTCCCTCGCTCGTGGCATTAAAGTTTTCACCACGAACAGTAGAGATGGGTTGAGATCCGAGGCCCATTGAATTCTATTGTGCTAGCGTCTCTTAAAGCTGGATCAACTCTCTTTCTCATTTAAGCTTCTATAGGTAGATCTCTTTTTCAACTTCTTCCTCATTTATCGTAACTGGAGATTCTGCAATTTGAAGTCAATTACTCAATTTGCTCAATCTTTTGTTACTATATACCTTCCTGGTTTCACCTTTCTTATAAACCAGTTAATAACTGTAACGAATTACCCGGTATCTCTTCAGCTCTGTTGTGCTTTACAAAGAGAGTCTTTCTCTTCCCTTCTTTTACTCTTGCTTTTGAGCTCGTTCAAGGACGCCGCCTCTTTGGGTTCAGTGACTCTGACGCCCTGCACTCGGACTCTTTTTTTTCTCAAGTACTGCTTCTTTCTCATACTTTGAGCAATGACATCAGATATCATACATTCACTATTATCTGCGATATTCATAGTAACTTATTATGTCCACTTGTTGTTCACTTCTTTATTCATCCTTATATCTCTGGGAATTATCCTTCTCATGGAAATAAACTTTTACTCCTTCCAAACTGATGTGCCCTTTCTTGGAAACAATAACTGCATCATTCAGCACATCTCCTCCTAGAATTAGGACGAAATTTAACTGACCGTCTTCAATTATCGAAGTACTTGCATTTAGCACCTTCGGATTGGGTAATTAATACCCCTTGATGCTCAAATTTCTCGGTTACAATTCTTCATTTAGGCCCGTGATTTTACATTTATCACTGCCGCCATCGATTGACACACCTAATACTGATCGCTACTCAGTCGACCGTTAAATCTGGATCAGTACTTTGTCGACTCTAACGCCGCAACGATCCTCTACTCGTTCTTTAATACCACCACGTTGAATTTTACAATGGTGTTCGGCGATCCTTTGGGCAAGATTGAAAAGCACTTTCTACAAGCAACAGACACACCACTCACTACATGGCCTACTGTAAAAAATCATCGTGTCCTTTCACATAATGCATGACCGCGGCTACTACCGCCTCTGTTTTTCATACGCTTTCATCTCTGATACTCTCAGATTTCGTCTGATGACGCTTTACAAACACGCAGAAAATGCACTTCTTGCCCACACAGAAAACAGGGACCACTAGTTCGGCTAGGTTTGCACTGATCGCGTTGCCGTAAACTACAAGTGGCGGTCACATGTCACACATTGTTGCACAGGCTACAGAAGGCAGGCCCTTTTATTTTGTTTCCAAAATTACAAGGAAATCGTCTCGAGTTCTCCACCTGAACAGCATGGCCTTCAAAGGAATTTATGGCTCTATCATAAAATAATTTACTCACTCAGATTTTGGGGTCCTCGATTCGCTTACGGTCCCTGAAAAACGGTAATTCGCACTTTGACAATATATTACTTGACCTAGGCATTGCCGCAACTAATTCTCTCGCAATTTCGCTGCTTAGAATTGTTGTGACACTCTGCATACTCCTCCTCACCGTGGCAGTCATATTACTCGGTCCAGCCACGGGGGTTACAGAAGTTTCAGGCATTTATACAGGTCTATTTACCCTATCATTATTAGTTTGATGTCTAGGTACTGATACCATTCCTCGGGACGTTTGGAAAATATTACTTAATTAACTCCTCAACACAAATTCAACACAATCTTACAGTAGCACAAGCACAAATTTATACAACAGTGACTAAAACAATAAAAAACAAGGTACAAAATAATATTACTTCCAATAGCACTCCTATAGAAATACAAAAAAGTAACGGCACCTACTCACTTTATTGAATAGCTCCTAAATCATAAATTGAATTTGATAGCTCGCCGCAAGCGTCTTGGGGTTAGAGTATACTGCTGCCTGCGCGCACTGGCTGATGCAAAAAACTGCTGCTGCAAGCTGTCTGCCTACCATGGAACGAGTTGAGACACAGGTAATGTAACAATTAATTTATGCTGCTTCACTTGACTTGAATTGAAATTTTAGGATTGTAGTCGCCCGATGTACGATGTCGCAAGATCTCTGTAGTCGTTGTAGATGCTGACCCGTTTCTGTACTCGCCCGAAGCACGCTGTAACGTCACTGTAGTCGTAAGATCTCTGTAGTCTCCCGTAGGGGTGAAGGTCACACTGTTGTAAATGATGAACCGTTGTAGGTGATTTTCACATTGGTGCTCCGCTGGTTTATAACGTTGCTATGTAGTTTTCTGACTGCTCTATGGGTATTCTTCTCAACCGTCACAATTTACTGTGGTCACGTTTCAAGTTACTTCTTCACCAGACTCTTTTCACAATGTCTTCCGTAGGTCATGTTGAAACTGGCCACCAATGTGCCTCCCGCTAGTCCCAGTGAGGGGAGGAAAAACTGATGGCTCGGAAAGTAAGTTTACTGGTATTCAAAGGCTTGTTGGATGACGAACTGTTGCTGTTTACGGCGAGGGTGGGCGAGTCAAAATACCTCCTTGGCCACCCTATCAGAGGCTTTTATGCGCTCACCGGAAAGCGGTGTAGGGAGGGCGGTACACACATATTGGGTTTTGCACTGTACTATATCATGGTTTTCATAGAAAGGGCAAAGAGAACGTAACCTCGTAAGAAACAGTTTAAACTTGAAAAATATAGCCGATTTATGGTTGATCAGAATATTTAGAACACTTTTTGAACGTGGAGGTTGTCAGGCAGGTAGTGGTAGTGGTCACTGGAAACTGGAAACGGAAGTACAATGCCATTAATAAAAGGATGGAATAATGAATGGGTCACGAAAGTGAGAGTTACGAGTCGTTTCCTGGAAAGGACGCGGTCAGGCAATGCATCGGGTTTGGAGGAGTTACAGCTGAGTGTTCGAAGAAAGGCGGTGAGACAGTGACTGATTGATTGTTGTGTTGTTGAAATTGTTTTTGTTGTAGGTACAGAGGAGTGGAAGGTATTTGAATGTGTTTTGTAGGGCAGAGCTCTAGTGAACCGTTAAAGGGAACAAACGAAAAAGGCAATAAATGAGATGCAGTGCAGTTTTCATGCGAGGTAAAGATCAAATGTGTGTATCGGATTTCATAGTGTGACGAGGTTGTGAATGAAACTTAACAAAAGGGAAAGATCTGTTTTTTGGCGTAGATGGACCTTGAAAAAGCGTATGACGCAGATGGTCCCAAAACATTGTTAGAAGTGCTGAGAGTGTATGATGTGGGTAGAAAGCTGCTTGAGGCTGTCAGAAATTTCTGTTGGTATAAGAACGCACGTTTGAGTGGGAAATGTAGTAAGTGAGTGCTCTGAATAATGGGTGGGCTTTCGCTAGGTTTGTTTTATAGCCTAGCAGTTGCTGAACATGTTTGGGGATGGAGTTTTGAGTGCGGTAAAAGCGAAAAAGTTAGGTGAGCTTTAAATTGTCTGATGCTCAGAGCGCTGTAGTCGATGTGACGCAACTACTTTTGTCTGATGATAGAGCTTGCAACAGATTTTTTCTGGTCGTGCCGCCGTAAGAAGTCCTGCAGGCTTCACTCTCAAGAAGCTATCTCACCTCCCTGCCCACCGTTCTCTGTTGCAGAGGATCTCAAACTCTTTTCATCATAGGATCGCTTTCATTACAGAACATAAGCTGAGGACCCCTCACATGTGTTCCCCTCAGGAATATTTATATATATGCAGGGCGTTGTGTAACTCGATGCGCATATTTTCCAATGTACAGAAAAATGCAAAAAAAGGATTTTCATGAGTAACAAAAACCTGAAAACTTCTTTTTCGAGAAATGACGACCTGAAATAATTGTAGATTCCCGTAGGAATGGGCCAGCCAACGAGTGAAATATAACTTCTTGGGCAGGCTGTGGGCACGCGCTACAGCCTATTCTTAGGGAATGTAAAATTATTTCAGGTCGTCATTTCTCGAAAAAGGAGTTTTGAGGCTTTTGTCTCTCGCGAAAATGTTTTTATTTAGCATTTTCTGTATATGGTTAAAATATGAGCATAAAATTACACAACTACCTGCATATTTGTATCAACTGTTAAAAAATCCGTAAAATTTTCAGGAACCCCCGGCAAAGTACCACGGACCCCTAGGGGTGCGCGGAGCCCACTTTGAGAACCCTTGCTCTACGGTCACTAGTATAGATTTTATGAATAGCATAATTATTTGGAAAATGTACTAAAAATCCCATGTCATGCGTAAATTTGGTACGTCATTCTAGCCAGTGGTTGCTTGTTATGCTTTTTACCAAGCGATTACAGCTGGTTGGAACGTATTTAACTCTGGGCACTGCTTCTGCTACGGTTTTGAATGTTCCTTTAGTAGTGCTTATTTATTTGTTATTACAATTCTACGCTGAAAATGCTCTCTGTAAATAATGTGATCGCTAATTTATCCGCAGAGCAAACATGGTGGCCGAAATTTTTCTCCTCATATTCCTTCTCGCCCTCATTTGGTTCACGACCAAGAAACCTTCGTCAATGCCTCCAGGTAAGTTACCGTTAATTTCCTTCCTGTCCGTACATTTTCCCATATCTGAGAATGCACAGGGCTATTGAAAATGAGCATTCCATGCAGCCAAAAATTGCAAATATGTTATCTGGTTTAACTGCAATGAGAAAATGTTTGAGACACCTGTGCATGTCAAAAGGTTATTTCAAGAAATCCTGGCATATAAAAAGTATTTTCTCTGACCATATGTGCAAGCGGCTGGGAGAGTTGAGTCACACATTAATGTTTCATACAGCCCGAAAATGTAATTTGGAAAATGAACTGTGTGTGAATTTGATGAATGGAATTTATTTCTTCATTCAAATCTCAAGATCTTACCGTATTTCAATTCTAAGATAATGTATAGTAAGCAAGAGCCATTTTCATAATGTGAAATATTAGTACAAAACAATGTTGACCTACGGTAGGTGTTCGAGGTTGACTCACTTATGTGTGTCGAATTAGCCCATGGCAGACGAAAGTGTGCGACAGTACATGGCCTGATGATGCATATTGAAGACACACTTTTGTTTTACGGTTTTGTGACTGCATGACCCACAGAAACGTGCGGATTTTGGGGCACAAATTTTCTCAGTGTGCCTACCTGATGTCATTTGATAAATGTGACTCATGTGATATATGTACTCATAGAAGTGTATCGTTCATGATATTTGCAGAAACGAACTTAGTTCTCAGAATTCATGATTGATTTTGTTAAGTAATAAATGAAATGGAACATATAAATTTCAGCAAAATATTGAGAGCTCTTCCAGTATAACAATTATTGTTATATTCCTTCTCAGGGTCGTTCGGGCTGCCAATTCTTGGAATGCTACCGCCTGCGAATACTTCCGTTACAGAACACTTTCGTCAACTACAGAAAAAATACGGATATATCTTTACGTGAGTATTTTGAAGGTTTCTAAAAATTTTCAAGACTATCAACAGGCAATCAAAAACGTACTAAATAAGAAATTAATATTTATTTCTGTTTTCCCTTTTATCCATAGAAGAATAAGAAATACTTCCATGAGAGATTAAGGATTGATTGATCGGAAATACAACAAAAAACGGCCTTGTCTGAAATTCTTATTCCCAGAACCATGATTGTCGGATGATAAAAAATTAACTTTTCCTACGATTAGAGCTCTAATACTGAGTTTTCTCAACTAGGGTCAGGTCGTAGAATTTTTTATAAAACATTGTGAAATCAGATCTGCACACAAATGATAATGCATGAAATTCAAAACACCAAATTACTAGAAGAATTGCTTCGTCATGGAAGAATTAGAGGATCATTACTTGCAACATTGCATGTCTTAAAATATTTCTTCTTTATCTGTGAAGGAACATACTAATGTTAAATGACGCTATCAACGCCCTCATACTTTTAACTTTTCGTGGAATTTTTGAGAAAACTAGATCGTAAAAAATGCGAATAAAAATGCTTAAGGGTTTCAAAAACTCAATATTGTTTATTTGCGTTTAGTGATACATTTTTCTTCAATTATTGAGCGTGTGAAAATTTTATTTCATTCCTTTAATTTTAAATGACAGAAAATAAAAATAGATTCGAGACTGTTTGGGTTCTGACTTGGCCTTTCCTAGCACATTACGCAATTTAAACGGAAAAATATCGTACTTGAGCATTATCTTACTATAACGGTAGATTAGCGTCGTCATTTCTGCTTTTTTGTTACTCGAGTTACATAAGGTACCGTCTTTACTTCGAATGTTCATTCGTAACGTGATTTCGAATTGTGCAACGTATCGGCCATTAAAAGTCAGGATGTGAACAATTAAAGTATGGGCAAAAATTGGTGCGTTTTGAAGAGAAATGGGTATAATTAGTTGTACATCTGCTTCCTCGTAGAGGTTTTTGACACATTTAAAGTACGTATTCAGGTTTCCTACTTTACTTATGTATATGTAGTCTATTTGAGCATAGCAGTCTTGTTCGATCATCGGTCCTGTAACACTTTTCTGAGTAGTCTACCATTCATGGCTTTACATAAGCTTTACAGGTTTGACTTTGCTAGCGCTGCAACAGCAATTTCTTTACTTCACCCTGTGCGTCTGATGATTAATTCTATGGCCCTACAGACAAATGAGTGCTATCGCACCCAAACATGGGGCCACGGGTTAGTCTGCTTGGAGGAATATAGAAACGCACTTCCTCGTTTTACGCTTGCTGGTACAAGCGGAGGCGGACAGGTGATAGTGACTTGGAGAGCGCGAACCGCACATGAGGGCAGAGAGGGCAGCACATGGGGTGTAGGAGGCATACGTGTACGCACAAATACCTTCCTACCCAAAAAGGTATGGTAAGGTACCCAAAAAGCTCCAACTTCAAAAAAATAAAAATGTAAATAAACTTTAGAGATTCAAGCACCGAAAATCAATGCAAATCAAATTGATTACAAAACGAATCCGAAGTTTTTAAATTGATCTTTTAAGGAAAAAAATTCAATCGACAACGTTTCTGTGGCAACAGCACATATAGCTGGCTAACACTAGAAATCATTGTTGAAAACATTTAAAAACAACTTAGAAACAACTGAGATTGCACAGTCCAAAATAACAGTCCATAGTCCAAAATAACAGTCCATAGTCCAAAATAACAGTCCACAGTCCAAAATAACAGTCTACAGTCCAAAATAACAGTCCACAGTCCAAAATAACAGTCCATAGTCCAAAAAAAGTGAACACAACGCAAAAATGGATTAGATACGTCAACGCTAAGTGAAAATATGTTAAATAGTTCAACGCAGAGGGAAAATGAAAAGGTAGCTAAATCTATAATACATAAAATCTCCTTTTCTTCAAAAAATCAAAATAAAACTACTCGTTACAACACTATTACACAATACATGGTTCGTACTAGACGTAAAACGCAAGTAGACACATGGTTATAAAAACGCTAGTTATGAACAACTATAAAAACGTAAACGCAAAAAAGCCACTAAAAACAATAGTAAGAATAATACGCCAATTTAAATTAACACATTAACGACCTGGGTTTGCATGAAAACAAAACATTTCCTCCTGTTACACCGAATTTATGACGGTGCGTAAACCAAAGTAAGTAACAAATAAAGATATAACACAGTAGTAAAAATTGCATGAAACAATTTAGAAACCGCAAAATACTTGACAACCTGCGAAATTTTACTACACATCCTACAGAGTCATAAATAGCGAAGAAAAAATAAAACACATTTTAATTTTTACTCTGCCGGTTACAACAACTTTCAACAATGGTTGCACAAACCAGTTTCTTCAAGAAACAAAAAAACACCAGCAAGAAAAGATAAACATATGTTCAGGTAGCTTTCACAACCTCAATTTTTCCAAGCAATTTCTTGCAAATGGAAAAAATGAAAAATTTTATCAAAATGCGCTTCCTGAACAGATGAAGGTAAAAAGTTCAAAAGCTATCTCCTCCAAAAGTCATTATCGTGAAGCAATGATTTAGGTCTTATTGAATGCGCAAAAAGTTGCTTCATGGCTGGACGTGGGTTCGTTTTGAAATTCACAGTAATTTTTTAGTTACATTGAAAAATCTATGGAAAAATGCATGAGTTAAAAAAAACATTTGAAATTTCATTAAAAAAGCTATTGCAAATTTCAAAACGAACCCACGTCCAGCTATGCAGCAACTTTTCGCCCATTTAGTGAAACCTAAATCATTGCTCTACGATACTAACTTTTAGAGAAGATAGCTTGTGAAAGCACCCTATTTTTCTCTCATTTTACCCATTATCTTCGTAATTAGATCGGAAATGGGAAAAGTCTGTATGACAACTCCTATTTATTTTCAGAACTACATGCGTTTGCCAAATTTAATTGACCTAAAACCCTATGCAACAAACGTTACAGTCCTTTCCTTGATTCTGCTTTGACGTCCCATTTAAGTCAATTCTTCTCCCACAACGTCGAAGTTGATCGCAAATCATTCTAGTTCCATGCGATGACAAAATCAAAAAGTTATTGTGATTTATCAATACAACGAAATGAAGAAAATACTGAAATCATAATTTCTGTAGGAAATACCTCCTGTAAACCAGTGTCATGTAAAATAATGAAAAAATATAATATTGAAATCTAGATAAAGTCCTTAATGCTTGAAAGAGTCTAAATCGACAATTACCAAATTCTCAAGTTTCCAAATACACTTAAACTACGGCTGGAAAACTACGTTTATGATAAAAAACGTAACAGGTAAACACTGTTTTTTAGGTAAACACGCAAATTAAGTTACTCAATTGGGATCAATATTTAGCGTCGTTATCATTCTTTCGCACAAAGTTGATTTCTCCCTAATTAGTTTGAACTGACTGTGCCCGGAGGTTAACCGAGCCCTCTTTGTTGCTACGGTCGATCGGGCCGCCAAGCCGTCTGGGCCGAGTACCGCATAGTACGATGAGTGAAGACGACATGTTGTGGAGTACCAATGTCACGCACACCCATCGTGAAGTTTCACAAGGGTGATGCGTCACTTTCAATATGTGACTCAACGTTTTATTCTTGAAGCCTTGCGTACCCAGCCCGTACTCGCTTTGCTTTCTTGCTTGCACACATGACCATGACCCACAAAATATAATAATTTCCAGTAATCTTGATCGCTGATTCAATAACAAGCAACAAATTTCCGACGATCCATTTAATTTAAGGGAAGCGTCCCTCTTATGGATCCCGCGTTTTTAGAATTCCGCGGAAATAGGTATTTTTGCTGCTATNGGAGTACCAATGTCACGCACACCCATCGTGAAGTTTCACAAGGGTAATGCGTCACTTTCAATATGTGACTCAACGTTTTATTCTTGAAGCCTTGCGTACCCAGCCCGTTCTCGCTTTGCTTTCTTGCTTGCACACATGACCATGACCCACAAAATATAATAATTTCCAGTAATCTTGATCGCTGATTCAATAACAAGCAACAAATTTCCGACGATTTAATTTAAGGGAAGCGTCCCTCTTATGGATCCCGCGTTTTTAGAATTCTGCGGAAATAGGTATTTTTGCTGCTATAGGAAGTGTTAGAGGTCAGGTACATCCTGTGAAAAAATGAATTTCGTACGATCGATCGTTCGCCCGCTAAAGGGTTTGAAGAATGGGGGGGAGGGCAGGGGGAAGTATTTTATCATGTTACACTTCCCCCTTGGCTATTTCTTCACGGTGCGACGTTGCTATGCCATCTTCTATGTCTATTTATTACTGTATAATGATTTCAAGGGTCCTAGCTGACCCCACAAATAATAACGAAGAAAAATTAAGATGGTTTATGTTTACCTATTTTACCTTTTATTAGAGGATCGAAATGTGGGGTTTCAAAATGCTTCTTCTCCTACAGTTTTTGAGCTACAGTAATGATATTAGTATCATTGGATGCAAAATAACAAGGGCTTTTATAGTTGCTAAAAGTTACTTCACAACTACTTTTTGTTCATAAGTTATGACGTCATGAATCTGCATTTGTTTAAAAACCGAAATTGCCCTTACATTTTTTCATTTTTTTATTTAAAACTGGAAATTTGGGGAATATATTTTAGCAACTATAAAATCCCTTGTCTTTCCGCATCCGATGATACCAAAATCATCACTGTAGCTTAAAAACTTTAGGAGGAGAAGCATTTTGGAAAAACCCCCTAAAATATCGTTTTCTTTGATTTCCCATTTTCTTTTCAAGAAAATCGCATTTTTTTATAAGAGATAAACGATTCCAAATTGCATTTACTATCGGTATATCAAATTTCATTGCTCTAGGTATAATAATAAAAAAAGGTTCGTTAGGCGGTCCCTTTCCTTAATTTTTAATATTCCTAACGTCTCGAAATATACAGTCTCCTGAGCCGAAAGGCGGCATTAACAATTTCATTTCGCAAGTGCAAATGTGCAATTCACGTATCAATATTACTGTTAATTCAACACTTACATTCGAGCAAACGTTAGCTTTCTCTGGCATGTACCAAGGGGACACAAAAGCACAAAAATGTGCAAGCCCGACATTTCTGCCATCGACAGAACGCGTGGCCACACAGATCGCAAAAATTCTTGTTACCGCACTTGATCTATTGTTAAAACTTGAAACTTAAATTACAAAAACCTAAAAATTAACACCATCACGCGTTCGATAATCACGGTGGTGATTAGACAGGGTAACGTAATAAAAAAAAAACAATTTGTTATGGCGAATAAGCGGATATGCTCGCTTTTATTATGCTAAAACGCGGCAAAGCTATAAGAACAAGCGTATACAAGGTTATTATGAGGCATAAACAAACGAAAAAATGTTGATACGTACATAATCAATAAAAAACATTAATAAAGTAATTCAGTCACACTTATCAGTCAAGTCGTAACACGTCGTAAGTCATCAAGTAAACGTTGTAAGTTGTAAAAGTGTTCATGTCGTTTAACGAAGAGGCAGAAAATGATTTGTATTACTATTGTGAATTTGGTCCACTATTTTAATTTCAAGGCAATGTCCTTAACCCTAGAAATAATTCCCGGGCCCAATCATGAACGATCTGGTTTATTTGCTTTTTGATGATTTTTCAGCATTCCTCGGTCGCCTAGAACGAATTTTTTATCCCTACGTCTCACGTTTTGATACATTTTGCGCTCAGCTGAATTATTTATAATTAGTGTAATAACGTTTTCGACAATCTTAGCTGCTTCCTAAGTGCGAAATTTTACTAGAACTACGTCGGAATCGTAGCTGTATGAAACGTTGAAATTCTCAACCTGAAAATAAGGGCACATATCTCTGCCAAAAGCAAATAACTAGTAGTATCTCCTAGAGTTAAATTTGAAGAATTGTTAATGGCGTTCTCCAACATTTGTAAGCACTGATACCATTCCGCGTGAGTCGGGGAATTTACGTACAATTTCAGAAGGTTCGTAATTTTCTTGTTATTTCGTTGTTTTCTTGTTATTACTGACGATTGACTTATTTTTCGTACCATTCAAGTCTTTTGCACGATTGTTAAAGCATTTATGAGACGTCTAATCTTCTTGGAATATGAGTATGATTTTTGAGTGGGATGGTACTTTTGTTCTAGATTTGCTGTTCAGAAACTGCACCTTTAGAAGCTTTGACCTTTCTAGAGCGGTTACGTTTTTCGTTAGTTTTTGATACTCAATCTTGTCAAAGTTTTTTCGTGCTGAAATTAGGCTCGAGAATAATTTGCTCTGAGCGAGTTCCCGTTTTGTCCTAGTGTTTGAACCCTATGAAAATGCACAATCAATCTTGTAGTACATTTTAATTTGTGTCAATCTCTGCGTCATTAATTTCGAAGGCCGTGATCTTTTGGCTATATGATATTACTGTTTTGCCGGCTCGATCGCGAGCAGCGCTTTTGCAAAGAACTTTCTTGAAAATAAATATACCGGGCATTCACGTCAGTCAACCAAACGTACGGTATTTGAAAACCATTTTTAATTTTTTTTCCTTTTTAGCGTGATTGATGTCTAATCATTTTACTGCTAGCAAGAGAAACCAAATAAGTACCCTTAATCTCATTTCATTTACTAAAATTCCTTTGAAATGAAATGATACCTATAGTAGATCTTTTTCAGAACGAAATGGGGCGTTCATCCCATGGTGGTCATAGCAGACTTCAATCTAATAAAGAAAGCTTTCCAGCACCCGGACCTTCAGGGACGACCGCATTTTCCGTCCTATATGATGTTGCATCAGAACAAAAAAATGGGTAAGTGTTTAAAGCATGATCAGATGATGAAGCCCTACATTATGAAGAATGCTTACATAATGGTGTGCATATGTGCACATACACCTGTGTGTACTGAACTAGCAACTGGTATATAAACTATGAATACCGGCCTTTTTTCTCACTCTCAACTTCTAACACTACCCAACACATAATTTCATTCTATTATTGCAAAGCAATCCAAAGCTTAAATGTCTCGTACTTAAATGTCTCGTAAAATGTGGCACCTACGTATGTATGTTTAATTAATCGCAGATATTTTGTACCTTATTTCAAAGATGATGTGATTTTTTTCTAATATGAAACCCATGAGGACACTCATGTTCTTGTTTCTTATTCACATCCAAAAATGCTCTTGTTAGGCTAGTGTAGAGCAATAATCACATCATCTCTTACGCTTCAGAGTATATTATAAAAACCGAACCTTGGCCTCACATATTCAGGAAATATTTCTGTACTTGGGAACCGTTGTAGGACAATCGTTTTCATGTTTCTGACTCAGAGAGACTGTTTTGTGGCACTATTTCTAGTACGGAAATTTCATAAAATTCAGGCCGTAATAAAAGGTATT
>JACJUY010001267.1:113330-153398 GCA_014220935.1 Platorchestia sp. MABIK
CTTTAAGATATTTTTAAAAACCAATGATGGTAATTTTGTACCATCTATATTGGAAATAAACTGTTTTTTTCTTTTTTAATAGGTGAGTGATGGCATAATGGGTTCAGATGGTGCACCAATACAATAATTAATGTTTTTATATATTGAATTCTAAAGATGAAGCCGTGTATTAATAGAAAGTTTCATACTGGGTGAGTTCTTACATACAGTGTTCTGAAGATGAAGCCGTGTTTTAATGAAAGTGTTTAGTGTCTAGGTGAGTGTAGATATGATGCGTTCAGATGATGCAGCTGTTCAACAATGCGACTGAACGAGTCACTGTGTGACTGAACCGTTACTAAACCAGTATTCAATATAATGATGCAAAAATATTCGAATAAAAATAGACTCAATTAATGTATCACAGTAGACTAATAGGTTGATGAACGCAAATATTTAATGGGGTAACTTATCTACCCAGAGTAAATCATTTCCAATACATAGCCGATGTACCATGAAGCAGGACATGAGAAATTAAAAACACACAACAAAAAGCTACGATGAAAATAGCATGAATTCCTGCAGTTAATTGCAACTGAGGTATGCAAAATGAGCATAATTGTACTAAGCCTCAAAATATAAAACGAAGCGGAAGAAAATTCCTGCAACTTCGATGCGATTGACAATGAATTTTACTGTTCAACACGTTAAGCGCAATGTGAGCCACCAGTGGCACACGGAGGGAATATTCATGATGCTGCTGACCGACCAGTTTTTACGAACTCAATTTTCATTAACACTAAATCAAAGGTGAATGAAGGCACGATCCAGTTATTGATTACTATTTTCGAAATTGCTTGCATCAATTTATTTTAAGTTTAGTTGAATACTGAACTTCAGTTTGACCCATCGCGGTCAACGTGTTTACATCATTTTAAGTTAGATAGAAGTAGATTATAATACGTACGTTAGTTTGTGAGTAATTGTATGACTCTCTAAACGCACGATAATATTAACGATAGGCTTGTGTCCACGTTAAGTCGAAACTTAATATAAATAGTTATGCATGCGCGTACATATTTTATTTATGAACGTATATTTTCAAACTTTGTCTTTAATGGAAGGATAGCGCATAGTGGACGTTACCAAACCCCATGGTGGACGTTACTCAAGTAACCTAGCGTAATTCAAGCCCACCAACCCAGCCTAATCCAACCTAACTCACCCTAAACTAACTCACGACTTCATTAATAAGTAAAATTTTGAAAGATAGGTCAAATAATGCGGTCATGAAAACGTTAAAACTAAGAGCGTTTTATTTCTTGTGTCAAATTTTTACATGTTTTTTGGAACACATTAAAAAAAGATTCCATGCCTTTTTCAAAGTGGATGAATCTGGGAATACAGCATTCAAGAATAAATGTTCAGTATATAAATTTTTATTTCCCAAAATCAAATTTGGCAATTTCTAAACAAAAATATATATATATACCGAATTACTCTGAGTCAACTGTGAAGAAAAATAAATTCTGCTGTAACTTGTTCTTTCATGGTGCACAGTCCGAGAAGCTAGCCAGTGACGTTTCAAAACAGGTGGAGAAATTTTACCATTGCTTAGATTTTATCCCAATATTGACGAACAATTGTACCATAGGATAGTTTTTTAGATTTAAAGACAGACTGCCTAGTGATCTGTGCTCTCGAATAATCTACCAGTATTGTCTCGCTATGTTGGTTGCACCCAGCGTAATTTTAAAACAAGATTTTTCGAGCACGTTGGTAGGCGTTCCAGAACGGGTAGAGTTTTAGCTAAGCCATCATATGCAACAATTAGGGATCACGCAAGCAGTGTAATATAATAGTAGGCAAAACTGATTTTTCCATTTTAGGTTTCTGTGCAAATAAAAATGATCTTCATTTACTAAAGCCTCTTTGCATCAACAATTGAAACCAGCTCTGAATTAAATGTTGTCATCATTCCAGTTAGATACAGCCTGATGTTCAAAATAGTTGCAGTTTAATCTCTCTTTTCCTTTTTTGTATTATTAATTTTGAGTTGTATTCTTTTGTCTTTTAGCCATGTCGTATTTTCTGTATTTCAATTCGCTTTTAAAGGTGTTGATAATGGCTTGACCCTTAAGCCGAAACGTATACGTATCAAAATGATTTTTATATTTGCTATCCTTACAATTATTTTCATTTTAAAACTGGCGAGAGTGCTCCAACCCAATTTTTTCATTTCTTCACTTACAGTGACTTTTTAACAGTAATGAGTCCCAGCTTTAATAGTTATAAGCCTTTCATGAATTCAGTTGATATTGCTGCACACTGACCCAACTCAATCTAACCTAATATTTTATGATTTGATGAATTCAAACCTGTCCAATAGAAATTTTTTAGCGGAAATCCCACATATCAGTCATGATTAGATTTATGTGAAGCTATGTTCACGAGCGGCGAATTTTTTCTTTCGATTTATTGTTCTCTAATTAATAGAAAGTACCAGGATCATTCTTAAGTTGAGTGTACCAAAAATTGAAGAAAACCGGATAAAATTTATTGTGAATTCCCGCTCAGAAAAGATTATTCTTGATGAAAAGCCTAATTTATGAACGGCTGCCTAATGATGAGAAGCTGTAAGTTACTAAGTTAAGAAATTATTAATGCTAGCAAAATTTGCGAAAGTCTTGCCATGAAAGTTTTTGGTCCGTATTAAAATGCTACTCATATAAGGGGTCATTTTATAAGCCTTCATTGATTTTCTACGACAAGTAAGCACCAATTTTTCACCAATTTTCTCTTTAATTAAAAGATGAATTATTTCAATGACGTTACTATGACATCACATATGTGGCGTCGTCTTGTTGAACACGCGCTGTAAAACGCTTTAATAAACCAATTAAGGATAGGTTAGGTTAGGATGGGATGTGTTCAGTTAGGCTAGGTTAGATTCTGTCTTTTTCTTTTTGCATGTCGAATCAGTGAAAATAATATCAGATGCATAATTTTTGGTCCTCATCGAGGAAATGGCTATGATTTCCACACATTTCAGTGTTCAATTTCTTACACATAAACAAGAAGGTTCTGCTTTAAGAATCAAGAGCCTGAATTCAAACTGCCTCTACTTATTTTACTGACTAGACGTAAGCCAAGAGAACCCAACCTTACAGTATGTGAATAAATCGCTTGAAACGTAAACAAGGCAATCTTGACAACCTGATGTCACATGTGACGACGTTGTGATGTCAGCTGGCTGTTCCAAACACCGAAATATTGGAATACTGATTACCTTTTATCGTAATAATCTTTTCTAAATGGAAAAAAAGTATTTAAACCACTTCGAATACATACAAAATTCAGACCAATCACTCAAATATTTTTTTACTTTAATTACAGAAAAAATGAGGGCCTTACGAAAGCTCGTCATTTTGATTACCTCCTTATTTGGTACAGTTCGAAGACCGAGAAGCTCTCAAGCGTAGATTTCCAAAAAATGTTTACAGTACACACGAATATATGATCATAAATACATACTTTTTACTTATAACTATCATTTAGATCGCGCAGTACTGTGATTATTCGGATGCATGCACAGATGCTCTAGTGATGTGCCCAAGTATGCCCGCACGAAGTCCATGTCCGCATTGCATGCGTTCGAGCGCTCAGGGAACAATTACGTAACACCGAATAAGGCCAAAGAAGCATGCATTATCAAGCGTCAAATATTGCTCAGGAATGAATTTACGGCAAATAAGGTGGTCGAACAATCACTGATTGGAAGTTCTATCCGCAGCATTTAAATTAATTTTTTTTTTCATGGACATTCCCCGTCCACTTGAGCTAGAAATGGTGTGACGCTCTCACGACAGGAAATATTATTTCATCGATATTGCAGACTTAATAGTTATTTCATTTGGTAAATCCGCTACTGTATGCAATAACTTTAGTACGATATGACCAATCAACTGAGTTTTACAGTACAGCATGATTGACAGTAAGACATCGTACATCTTACTCGAGTGATTTAAATAATTATCTGAAACGCCCAATGAACATTTCTGGCATTTTCATTTTCCATCCCTCCAAGGTGCTAGGTCTTCGATTCATAATGACAATGATTCTTCTATTTAAGAAATAATAGCATTTTCCAAGTCTCTATGAGGTCTAAGAAAGAGTGTAACTTTTAACATACATAAATGCTCATATATATGTTCTTCCTTATTGGCATTTCTGCTAATAGTTACACTCTTCCAAATGACTTCATAATAAAGAGTGTCATATTACAATAAATGCTCACTGACGTGTTACATTGCGAAGGTATTATCTTCAACGACGGAGAGGTTTGGGCTGAACTTCGTCGCTTCGTATTACGTCACCTTCGCGACCTGGGGATGGGCACAGCGGTCGTCGAAAGCTACATGCTTGAAGAAGCAGCATCCCTGGTCGACTACCTGGAGAAGAACTGTGTCGGCAAGCCTGCTGTCATGGACCTAGCCTTCACAGGAGCTGTTGTCAATGTGCTGTGGCGAATGATAGCAAGTGAGGAACGTAAAATAACTAGGTCCTCATTGCGAAGTCCCAAGAGTCGTAAAGTACGATAAAAAGAAACTCATAACAACGTAATTTCAATAGCACGTGTTTATGACTGGAAGCGTCTCGAACGTCCGGCTCTAACGCAAAGCGTGTAACGAAGCAACAGCAGCTCAGGGTCAAGTGTTATTGTAATTTGACGGGTTCATGATGATATCTATTTGATTAATTCATTAACTGTTGATGCGAGTGTAATGATGTGCCCGGATGGTAAATGTAAATTAATATTGCATCTGCGCACCAACACCGCGACACAAAAGTAGAGTATAGTAGATTAATTTCGCAATTAAGATCCTCCTCAAAATCAGTATCCTTCAGCACTTCTCGGATCTGAGGTCCAACAAAGATGCCCTTTTTGAGCTTAGCAGCACTAAGACCTGGGAACACAGTAGACAAGTATTGGAAGGCAACTCCATTTTTGTCCAGCGCCTTCACGAAATTCTTCCTCAAACCAAGCTTGATGTGAAGAGGAGGAAGAAGCACCTTATTCATGTCCACCAGAGGATTCCCCTTGACGCTGTGTTTGCCAGGAACAAAAGTGCTTCTAGACCCCCAGTTTTTCTGCTTGTAATGCTGGGATACAGCTCGACTATCCAGGGACAGAGAAAACAACAGTACTTTGTGAAGCCCGCTTGCATACCCATAAGAAGACCAATGACCGTGAGGCCCTCACACAGACTCCATTGGCACTCGCTGTACTTAATAGCTTCTAAAAGAAGCTCCATATTGTCATAGGACTCCTTTAGATGTACAGAATGTGTAATGGAAATGCTGGGATATTTATTCCTGTTGTGCAGATGCACAGCCTTGAGACTTCGCTTGAATGAGGTTTTGAAAAGAATCCAGTCTGTAGGATTATGTGGCAAACCAAGGGACGTAAACAAGTCAGGTATGTTTGTGCAGTAGCACAACTTGTTTTCCATGTCGAAAAAGGAAGCAAGGTCTTTGTTCCGATTCCTGAAACTGGTGATCCTTACATCTTCCTGGACTAGGTTCCACTGATTAAGCCAAGAAGCCAAGAGCTCTGACTGCTGTTTTGACAGATCCAAATCACAAGCAAGATCATTCAGGTATTCTTGCGTGATCCAGTGTGGCTTGTTGCCAGTTGTTCCTTAATATGTAGACTCGATATCTTCCAAAGATATTGACTCCGCAGAATCCTTCCTTGAAGGCATTTCTTCATCTGATGAGGAAAGAAGATCCTAATTTACTGAAGGTGTGGGTACAGGAAGATCATCTGAATGGTGAACGGGTCTCATAGCAGATGGAAGGTTGGGATATTCGATCTTTTTCCTGGATGATCCGTTGAAACCAGTTATATTAGTAAAACAAAAATAACAATCATCTACGTGGCTTCTTGGCTCTCTCTAAACCAACGGGACTACAAAGTTGAAAGCCGCTATCTTGCCTTTAAATTGTAGCTGGGTTTACAACAAATGTGTGGAGCCCAAGACTTGTCCTGATCACCAATTTGACAGTCAAAATAATGAAAGTAGGCGGTTCTGAGGAGGGAAGTGATGGTTCGACGCTGTGCAACTGTTGTGAAGTCCACATACACGTAGCAGAAAGAATTGGCCTTGTTGAGGCATCCTCGAATGTTTGATGTGCTTGAAGCCATTGGAAAATCTAAAAATATAACAAAGCAGAACTAAATCATATGCAAGGCAATAAAATGCGCATTGGAAAATGTAATACTAATATTTAGCTACCCAAAAGATGTGTAACACGATAGTTGAGGGACACCAACCTCCTGCGCCTCCTGCGAGACAAGCTATTCCAATGACTGCCAGAGCACTACGGATTGAGTGCGTACACTGAGTGTGGATTGAGAATTCAGAGTTTGAGACCTGCTAGGCTGCTGCCCTAACTGCCAAAATCCGTCTTGATATATAATTATGCATGTAATGTAATGCTATCACTTACATTTAGTGCATAATAAGCCATAAGTCTCATAATATTAGAATTAACCATGAATGCAAATACGGTACATGAATGCATAGACGCAGTCATGTACCGTATGTGTACAAAATGAGCACTATGCATTTCTAAAAAACTAGAGATGATGAGTAAAAATGGATTTAAAATATGAATTCAGCACCCCCAAATTAGACAAAAATGGGTATTTTTGTGCATGCCTCAATTTCTTTGTAAACCAGTGTAATCATTCTACAGACCGTACACACGCCACTTCTATGAATATTTTAACGAGATTTAATTTACTCTGAGCTGCTATAGCTTCCTTATAACGCTTTGTGCTTGAGGGGTCAATCAAGACGCTTCCAGTCACAAACACGCGCTATTGAAATTACGTTGTAATAAGTTTCTTTTTATCGTACTTTACGATTCTTGGAACTTTGCAATGAAGTCGCGCTTGTGCCACATGCGGAGATAACACCCCATTAACCAACAATTTTTTTGCGCGAGCATGTTTTATTATATTAATACTTTCATCTCTTGATTCTCATTTCCTATGGTAGGCACCAATCCTCAAAATATTAGTCCGATCCCGAACTTCTAATCTTGGTCAATGGCTAATTCCAAATGCGATCTTCCGATCCCGTCGCCAAAAAGTGAGCATAAGACGTCGCATATTTACTATAATACTGTTGTAGAATGGAAAAGATGGATTTTAAATTTAATTTTTTATCTGTTATTGATCAAACACCACATAGCAACATACCTACTCTACTGACTACTAAACTATATACAATTTAATTAATTAAATGGAACTAGCGGCGCGCTATTTGTCATTTTGTTTGAATCTTCCCATTCAAACCTCGTCTTGCTCGCTCCCCTCCACCTCGTGGGCTTTCCTTTGGAATTAATTAAGGGAAGGTTGCCCTTCAAGACGACGAGGGCTTCGAAGTTCTCGGCACCTACGGTCACCCTCTTAGGAAGGAGCATGGCCGACCCAACGCTGAACACACGCTCAATCGAAGCGGAGCTCGCTAGCTGCGTATTATACGGCTTTTAAAACAGCGTAGAAGAAGAAACGACATCTATGTAAGACGGATTAGTCGTCTTCGTTTTGTTCATTTTTTCAGGCATGGCCGGAATCAGGATCGGACCTATACATTTTGCAAGGGCAATCCTCGCACTTCCGATCTTTTCCACTGGGAGATTTCAATCTTCAAGTCCGATCCCGATGTGGAAGATCGATCGTGATTGGAATATCGGAAGTCCGAATGCCCACCACTGCTCATTTCAAGAAGGAATTCATTTAGTACTCATATAACTCGGAAAGTCAAATAAAAATATAGCAGCGAATAGTTTCAAATTATATCAGGGCTATGTTTGTAAATCAATTTGTGTGATTTATCCTCGAATCACATTGTGGGCGATCGAGTTTTCAAATTAATATTTTCGACCATAAAATAACGCTTCAATTTTCACAGCTGAAGGATTTTTCCATTCTCTATTACGACAAATCGTTACGTTCTATCGTTTGTGTTTCTAAGTTTCTGATGTGAGCGTAGAAAGTATGAAGACGAAGTCTCGTGTACTTACTTGGGTGGTAATGACTAATTTTAAGATTTGTCTACGTGGACATGAAGTCGCAATTTGAAAGATTCAATATCGTAATTATTCCTTTTCTGAAGGAAAATTCAGGGGACACAATCATCGACAGATGTCTTGCATCTGAAAGTATTTAATCGTGAGGGAAATTTAAAAGAAAAGATGTCGGGGACCGAAAAGCAAGAGCGACTGAATATGCCAGCTTCAATGAGAGCGCTTCAGCAAGACCTCGAGCATTATCATTAATCCATTATTTTTCCCATAGTAGTTTAAAACTAGCTGTGCAACCTTTGGGGATTGCGAGAGTAAAACAAGTATCCTTGTATGAGCTCATAGCTATCACCAAAGATAATTGGATTTATCTATAAACAATATAAGTTTAACACATTGTATCGGAAAAAATATTTAACTCTAAAAGTTTTCATATCGCATTCTCCTCCATCTAAATTTTAGGACCATCAGCACAAATTGCAGCCCAAAATTTTTTCGGGAACTATGTGAAAAAAAGCAGTATTATCGAGAGAGCCGTTTAAAAACAAACCTTATGATGAACTCTGCCTATTCAAATAACGGAAATTAAAACAATATTATATAAAACTTCATTCCCCTATTCCCGTTTGAAAAAAGATCCGGACACCAACAAACGCAATTATCACAGCGATTAACGGCTAAAATGAATTCCTCAAAATCTCTCCCGAAACCTTTATCTGCATGTATAACGCTTCACAGGACAGCACTCCTTTCAAGACAGCACCCGATCCGCCGACCTCTGATTGTTACTAATTCTCTGCCCTGGCCTAAAAGGGCTCTAAGCATCTAATTTTCTCACTCATATCCTCCTCTCAGCGGTGCAGTAGTCTTGTGAACAAGATTGGTTCAGACACTGAATGACCTTATAAATGTCATCGCCCTCTCTTCTTGCAATCATTTCTCCCTGCAGTCAAGTTTAAGAAATTTTCATGAGCTACCCGCCATCAGGGCGTACCTTGGCATCCTACTCCAAATGTGAGCAGCCAAGCGACGAGTGGTTTTTGAGCGTCGGGACAGAATTTGTCGCGATCTCAGCATTTCCTGGGAAACATGTAAATTTTTTGGTACGTGACAGCTGTTACGTGAGAACTTCACAATTCGGCTTACGGAAAATGTTATGTAATTTATCCGTTTCTATTTTAAATTTTCAGCGCTTGGCTCAAATTTTTCGATCATATTGGTATCGGCCTGCACTCACTGAAACTTTTGACCTTGTATGCAAAGGTTATGATGGTATGAAAACGCTATGTATGCTCATACTGGTAAGGATTTAAGATTTCCAGTCATATTTCACATGTTATTGTACCACAGTATCTGATTATATTTGCAACATAATTATTGTACACTTTCACGCAGGCTGATGCGCTTTGTTAACGCTTGATATAACAAAGTTATGACCGAAGTTCACTATTGCTGAGCGTGATCCTATTTGACACTGTTGAAATCATTTCTAATTTTTTCTGTGCGTTGATTTCTCCGAACCATGAAATTTGAGACACAGATGATCTTGGTTGCTTATTGGAAACAAGACCGTTAATTTTTTCGACTTCAGTTATAGTTGCCACTACTAAAAGCTGCAAAAACTGTTTTAAAACATGGTAATGGAAAAACAGTTCAGTGTGTAAAATGTAATTTTATTTCATTCGGCGCCATTCTAAAATGGAAAAATGAATTGAAGTGGAAGATGCGCATGACGAGGTTTTCCGAACTGCCTGGTTTCACTGTTAACTGTAGTCACCTATCTGGTGATCTCACGTAGAGGACATATTCAACAGCTAACATCCTATTCTCTGAAGAAAATCGGAATGTACAACTGCTTTGAAAACGTTAACCGTATGTTCAGTAATAAGTTGTGTGCTCAGGAAACTTTTTGACATCTTGTCATGTACATACGTATTACATTTACGGATATTGAACTTTTCATTCATTTCAGGTCAGATCACAAAATATTCTGCAAAACATTTTAAACCTTTCTAGCACATTTTCGCAACTTTTCCTCCAGGCACGCGTTACGACATCAACTATCCGCAAAGCGCTTACTACAGTGAACAGACTGCAGGCTTACTGGAGGTTTTCCAGAGTAAAATGTTCCTCTTGGATATTTTTCCAGCACTCCATAGAATTTTGCCGATGTTTTTTCTGAATTTGTTCTTCGGGTTAGACAAGGGCTACAAGCACGCTGCGGCGCTCTACGAAATGTCAAAAGTAAGTTATGTTGGTACAAGTATTTTCTAAAGACGCTCAGTTATCTGGCGTGACATAGTGGATATGCATTTCTGGTAGTGTTACTCAGAATTTCAATTCGCAGAGCATGCTAACATTTGGAGTATTTATTGAGCAAAATGAAAGAGTTCATTTTTGAATCAAACACTGTGTTCATTGAAAATACTTTGACAAATTCTATTACATGTTCATACTTTCAAACTCTCCCTAGATTTATTCAATGCTTTCCGCTTCATAATACCGAGAATCTCTGCTAAGGGTCTCGTCCGGTCCCACATGCAGACTCTTGACCCGCACAACCCCAGGGACCTCATTGACTACTTCATTTTGCAGTATGGAGACTCAGGCTTGGGTTACGCCTTGAAAGACATGGACGGTAAGCGATTCTGCCTTAGTTACAGATTGTTATATTAAGCTTAGCAAGAGTCTCAAGTGCCAACATAAAAAAGAATTGAATATATATAAAATTAAAATGAGAGTAAAGATAGCCGATTTAAAAATCATTTTAATAAGTGAACGTTTCGGCTTCAAGCTCAAGCATTATGAACACCTGTAAAAGCGAATTGAAGTACAGAAAATTTGACATGGCTAAAAGACAAAAAGAATACAACTTAAAATACAAAATACAGCAGAACAAAAAAAGGAATAGAGAGATTATACTGCAATTACATTTTTTTGAAAATTACGCTATTTCTAGCTGGAATGATGACGACATTGAATTTAGAGCTGGTTTCAAATTATTGTTTCATGCAAAGTGATTCTAGTATATGTAGGTCGTTTTTATTTGCACAGAAACTTGAAATTAAAAAATCAGATTTGCTTACTATTACACTACATTGCTCTGCATGATCACTAGTGGCTGAAAAAGATGGCTTAGCTAAAACTCCACCCGTTCTGAAGCACCTACCAGCGTACTCGAAAAATCATTTTCAAAAACTACGCTGGGTGCAACCAACATAGCTTGACCCGCACAGCGGACAACAATACTTTTAGATTATGCGAGAGCGCAGTTAAGTAGGCAGACGGTGTGGACCTCAAACAGAAAATTATTGACTGCCTGGAACAAAGCTGGAAATAGTTATGGTGACATATTTAAGGTTTAGAGCTTCCCAAGATCTACAGTACAATCTGTTATAAAAAAGTTTGCTAAGTTTGGTACTGTAGAAACAGTGCCTGGGCGTGGTCGCAAAAAAAAGCTCTCGGTGAGAACTTCTCAAAAATTGTGCCATGAGGTCAACGCCAATCCACGAGTGAAGCTAAGCGACATTGCCAAGAGATTGAACGCTCAGGGAACTAGCGTTAGCAATCACACTATCCAGCGCTGTATGAACAAGGAAGGCCTACACGGACGCCGACATCGAAAGACTTCACTCCACAAACCATGTCATGCTACTCCTCGCTTCAACTTTGTAATGTCACACTTGGATATACAGAGGCTTTTGGGAGAGAGTATTATGGAGTGACGTAGCCAAAATCGAGCTTTTTGGGTGCAATGACATGAAGAAGGTTTGGCGTAAGAATGGTGAAGCTTTCCTGCCGAAGGACACTGTGCCAACAGTTGAACACGGAGGTCGATCACTGGTGTTTTGGGGTTGTTTTGCTGCATCGGGTGCTGAAAATTGGTTGCAATTGAAGGGAAGATGAACTCTGATGACTATCTTTCTATTATGGAGAAAAACCTGAAGGTATCAGCTAATAGTTTGGGACTTGGAAGGCGGTGGGTAAATCAACAAGACAATGATCCAAAGCACACGGCCAAGTCTACAACTAGCTGGCTCCAAAGAAATAAGATAAATGTGTTTCCATGGCCTTCGATGAGTCCTGATCTCAATCCCATTGAAAATTTGTTACAGGAATCAAAAGTCAACATCAACAAGAGAGCTCCAAAGAATCTTCAGAAATTGAAACGCATCGCCATTGAAGAATGGAACAATTTTTCATCTAAAACGAAGGAAAAGCTTGTCAAAACTATGATAAAAGGCTTTTAAATGTTATGAAGATGAAAGGTCATGCTGTTGATTATTAAAATTGTACTCAAATGGTAGATTCACCTCAGTAAAGCGAAATACTACTCACTGTATGAATAATTTTGTCTTATCGTGTTTCTGAAGATCAGCTTGTTAAATCTTTCAAAAAATAATACTTTTTTCTAGAAACTGCGTATTATTGTCACTGATATGTGTTTCACACCCTGTGCAAATCTTATGCCTGTGGCAACAATTGTTTTTGAGTAATTCTAGAAAGTTTTAAAAGACGAGTGGTGTATGAATAATTTCGTTGCTAATTATACATCTGATGCTGATTTTTTCTTAATTATTTTAATTCCCGTCATTTAAATATTAGGTTTACGACGGAAGATGAATCGAACCGCCGTTTACCGTTTCTGGACGTCAGTGTCGGCAGAGTTGTCAATGTCACTGCTCTGTTTATAGGAAAGAAACTTTCTCGGGTTCAAGTACAAGTTATTTTAGTTTTTGAGTGAACCTTTTAAAATTTTGTGGCATTCGAACCTTCGTTCAAAAAGCGTTTAAGGTTTGTTCAAGTTTTCAATATTTGCATTGGGAATTCGATTTTTAACGACATTTTTTTTCTTTAGAATGGTTTTCTGTCATTCCCTGTAGATAGACCAATTGGTAAATTTTTGTCAGAGATTTATGATCACACTCCAGCACTTCAATCATGTGGTCAACAGAAATTATATTCAAAACTTCTCTACTTCGGTCCCAGTCGGTTAAGTTAAATCAGGAACTTCAACTCCTAGTCAAAAACTTTTTTCCACAATTCAAATTTCATTCTGTTATTGTGAATAATTTTACAATCGGTTCCTTTTCCGCTTTAAGGATAACTGCCTCCAACTATGTGCTTGTCTCTGGTTTACCAGTTTAGTTGTTCATGTTGTGAATCGCAGTGCGTGGGATCTACCTATCTTGCTCTAATGTCCAGAGTAGACGAGCATTCTTGGCGCAGCGGTAGAACCGGCCGTCCTCTTGATTCCTCTCCACTGTCCTCCGAGCAGTCCCACGCTGAAAACTGCAACCTGTTTCTGTGAACCATTTTAAAATGCTTCCAAGTACTCCAAACATAATTTATTTACGTATCCTCGAGTCTATACATTTTTAAACGCAGACCTCTTATTACGCAGACATTTTTAAACGCATACTTTTGCTCTTATTTCAATTTAAATGCGCACAAATGAAAACATTTTTCAACTAAGCGTTACGAGTATTGTGTTCTCTTAGTAACTTATATTCAAATGCACTGTCAAAATCAGATTAGGCAGAGCTAAGGAACTCATTTTTGATGTGCTTTTCTGTCAATCATTTTTTGATTCAACATTTTACACGGGTATCCCAATACCAATGTGTCATTCTCAATTAAGGATGCCTTTAGGTTAAGGGGTTTTAAAATCCAATGTATCGACGTTTCATGTTTGTACTTTATTGGAAATAAATGTTTTTTCTTTTTTTTTATTTTTTCTAAATAAGACTCAAAGTGCCTTTCCCCTTCTCGTCGCCAACAAGAAATTATTAGTTCGTGTTTTCATTTGTTACTATTTTTATTTTCAAAATTTTACATCTATGACTATTGTTGTATGTTATGGTCTTCTTTCGTAGGTCGTAGTGTGATTTACTCATATTTGTTTTGTTTTATCGCAGAACTTTTGCTGATGTTAAACCGTTGAGTTCGAAACGTTCAATTTTACTCCTTCAGACTTTGTCGATTTTGTTAATAAAAAGATGACCATACGAACAGTAATTTTCGCCTTGATTTTCATAATAACAACGAAATTAAGACAAAACGAGAAAAATGAATTACTCCAAATTTATCTTAAAATTTTTATTACTTGTTGAATCAGGAGCGAAAGTTCTTTTAATATGCAATGGTAATGGTACAACCTGCATACTTTCTTTCGCAATTTATAATCGTACACAGAGAATGCACAGCATCCATACCAATAATTCCCTTAGAATCACTGTTAAAATTATTGCTGTCATTTTACATAGACGTTGTCTTTTTTCTCTCCAGAGGCAAATTTAATCAGCATCGTAACGGATATGTTCCAAGGCGGATCAGGGACAACTTCGACAACTATCCGCTGGATGATACTGTACTTGGCTGCTTATCCTGACGTAAGTCGCACGTTGGTCAGAATACAACACTACTGATAAACGAAGTATTTCCGAATCAGTTCATGTACAGTAAGATTTTTGATTTGATGAAACTGCTTACAACTCAACCTAAGGCATGAATCTATAGGATTACAACCCACGGAAGATGTGTCGGCCTCTAAACAAGCTCTAGACTCAAAAGAAAAGTTCTAAGTAACTTCACCGAAACCAGCATTTGTAGATAGTGACCCCAGCCACTGTCTGTGAAACACATTAAAGTCTCCAGCAAAATAACACAAACAACTTTCGGGGAAACTCTGAATGGAGGTATTCGCAGCCCATTGACAGCCCATGAAAAACAGTCCTGTGAAGGGCTTTCATAAAAAATTCATCTTTTTGAAGAAATTCTGCCAACCAGGATTTTACGGCAGGCACAGAAACGCGTAGCTATTTCATGAACGCATGATCCAGACCCAAGAGGTCTGCGGATAGGAAACTGAAATTCAATAGGAGCAACCTATGAGTCGTGCCTTCTACCTGATGTCAGCGTCTCGCCACAACACAACTCATCAACGAAGGGCATCAAACCGATTTCTGAAAAGTTCACATCAATCATCCATAAACAGTGAAGAAGACGACACCGCTGAAACCTAGCCCCGGTTTATTCTGCACATTTTCGGTAGGAAAGAAAGAGAAACGAACGTAAAACATGATAGAAGTTTAAAACATTGAGCAAATTCCAAACACACGTGAGAAGCAGATGAAGAATGGCCGGTCAAATAAGCTGGATTGCCTCGTACATTGAAAACCAATGTGGTGATTGACAAAACTACTCAACCGAACAATTTTAGTACAAGTATTTAGTTACAAACTACTTGGAGACTGTTAAGTTACGAACTGCTTGGGGACTTTTTTTATTGCTTGAGACTGTTTCTGTACGCTTAAAGTAAAGAATTTACATGCTTATGGTGATTCATTCGCCTATTTCACGAGGCACATTTTTTCCACTTCTTATATATTCTTCTAACATCTTTACTTCAGCCGATTTTTTAACAATTTCGTTAGGTTTTCAATCAAACTGAAAACCGTCGATTGACTTGAAAACTAGATATAATGTATCATGGATTTTGAATTTATTTGACCTTTCGTAAGTTGAATGTGCAATGTTCATTGGATCACCGTGCTGACATTACGTCCACTTGTGATTTTTAGCACAGCACTTTGCAATGAAGGTGAGATTTTTTTCCAAATATGACTGTACATGTCACCATCCATCTTCCATTGAAGAGCTTCCAGCGTCATGCTACGGAAAGCAACTCATTTTGCAACTACCTTCGTGCTTCACATTTGGTGTGCTGTTTTCAGGTTGATAGGTTGTCCTCTTCCTTCCTCTTCTCCAAGTGTGACGAATGGCATCACATCCAAAAAATTCAATTTTTGTTTCAGACCTATGGATAGTCTTTATGACTCGTTTCTTTTCTATGACAGTTCGTTCGCAAATTTTTCCAGCGAATAGGTCAGTTTTGTGCTATCAAAAAATTTCTATGATATTCCTGTGGGGTTTTTCATTGAAAGTTCTGTCACTTACTTCTCTATTGAAGGCTTTGTAAACAATTTGAAATTTGTTCCAGGTAATCAGCAGTTTTACTATGTTTCGACTGGCACGAACTATGATCTTCTGCAGTATAGCTGACCTTGGCAAGATGGTGGTAGTGGAATATTCGTTAAGTTGATTAACAATTGAACTTACGGTAGCATTTGGTGCATTTAAGGGCATTTTAACCTTTCTGTATAAAATTGCGCCCGAGTGAAGTTGAATATTTTGCTTGCTGGAAGACTATGAAATCACGTACTCCGTCGGCTCCATCGGCTTAAACGTCTTCAAAAATTCTTGAATAATGGAAGATTTCTTAATCGTGCAAAAATATTTTGAAATATTGATCATTTTTATTCAAAATCCTGCCACTGGTATGGTTGAAATTTTTCTTCTGTATTACTTTTTTTGTGGTATATGAATCTTTAGATCTTCAGTTAAGCTATTATAAAAACCATAATCCGTCAGAGTTTCGAGCATTGTTCTTCATAAATAATTTATTAAACATCAAATCTCTGATTGCGATTACTTTGGTCTCTTCGCTTTAAATCAACAGACCAAAGAGAATGTATGTATATCTGTTGGCTGGGATGTCTGGCTGGCCTTCACATCGTGACGCTGACGATTTTAGCGTCCAATAAACACTTATCAGGAAATTGATGATAAGAAAATATGAGTCTTTTAGATTGGAACGCCCATCTGAACGAAACAAGGCCGTTCTTCCCGCTGGAAGACGCATTTGGGTGTTACATACTTTTCACACAGTGTGACATATTTTTTCATACAGTGCGAACGACACTGAGATTATGTGCGAAGAAGATTTTCTGTTTGATGTTTCAATTTTGTTTTCAGGTTCAGGCGAAGGTGCATAAAGCTTTGGACGAAGTTGTCCCTCCAAGCCGACTACCGGAACTTGGTGACAGAAGCCAGTAAGTTTCATTCATTACACAAATAATTAGGTGCTCATCGCCGCCTCAATATCTTTAGGATAAAAATTTACCTTGGTAATTTACCATTCATCATCTGGACTCATATGCACAAATAGGCGTTAATGCTTTAAGTTTATTTGGCCATCAACGTTTACTAACTTCGCAAAATTTCATGAATTCAAGGGCTGAAATGCATTAAATTTGCCTTTTTTCCAATTTTGATGTTGACGCAAGCGTGAATGTGTCAGCGTTATAGTGTTCATTAGCGATCTCAGCTTACATTTATTCTACCTTTATAATTTGTAACAATTTTTTTGAGTCTTCACATTTTAACGATCGATGGTCAACTCTAGTGTCCTACTGCAAGAAACTTGTTTAAAATGTTGTAAATGACATGACTGTGTCTCAAAAATACCCCTTACGTGAACTGAATGTACAGAACTAATTGTAGTGTGTCTTAATATACGTCTGAGAAATGTCGTCTTCTAAGCATACACTCTACATTTAACTACGATACTGGAGAACGTAAACTGCTCCAGTTTGATTGAAAAACCTGTCATTTAGTCAAGTGATCTTTTGTTTTATTTTTTTCGTAATATTTTTCTCGCAAATAACGTCATTAGGTAACCGCAGTATTCATGAAAACTCTAGACTCTACTGTTAGCACATCATGTCATTCATTTTTGGAAATATTTCTCCACCTTTTCAGTATTATAAAGAAGTTTATGGAACTCTTCATACTCAGTGAAAGCTAATTCGAAAGTAGCGCCCCCAAAAAATTAAAAATAGTTTCATAGAGTGACTATGTATGGCATAATAATCTGTGAATAAACATAGTTTATGGCTCATATTGGACTTTACTTTCAAGTCCAACTCTAATAAATTGCAAGGTTTTTTTTGCGCATGAAAATTCTCATATTTTCTTAAATTTTCCTAAATTATTTCCTGAACACATTATCCCTTTGAGGCTTTTAGGCTAAAGGTGAAGCAACGACTGGAGTTCACTAGTATTTTGACATTTCTTCAACTACTTCTCCATAGTCATCTTTAATATTTCTGCAAACACTGTAGACGGCTAAAGGCTCAAGAAACTGATAAAATATTGAATAAAAACTTTGAGATCTGAAATAAACGGAAGTTCGTCTTTATTTAAGATGGGTCAACACGCTGACACTTGTCTCCACTCCTCTTGATTCGTGCACACCTTACTGCTCAAAAATCCCTCCTGTTAAACATTTTGTCTCGCCAACCCGCTTCTGCGGCGAGAAACTTCCAGAACTAACTGGCACAGGAAACATAGTTTTTAGCTGACACCCTGAACGGGTCAGTACACGCTGCAAATAACAAAAACTTATGACCAGTAGGACAATAGTTAAGAGAATGCTCACTTCGATGTTAAGTTTCGAAGATTATGTTCCGGTGAACATTTCTCCACAAAAAGCCGGCTGTCAAGGATNTTGCGACAATTTATAAATACATCACTATAAGTTATGTTCCACAAGGACGTCAGAGTTCCGTCTAAAATGTCCTTTACTTACTACAGTTCTTCCTTTTTGGAGGTTAAAAAATGACCATCCTTCCAGCATGGTTACTGTCTCAGAGACCTGACATGTTTGATACAACGTGTTTGTGTACGTTCTATGAGCATATGGGGAAAGTTTTCGTTGTTGAAATATTATTGTTGAAATAAAAGACTCGTACGAATATTTAAAGATGTCCTTGTTTAATTGATGTTTTTCGCTAAAGCTGTTTAAAAGCATAATTTGGAAAAAACTTCGACACTATATTATATATTATTGAAAACAGGAAAATGCATGAACAATGAAATAAACTACTATTTGTTCGACCCAGGATCTTCTCTGGATATCTTGTACTGGCTGATAACAAATATCAGCAATTTTACTGTTACATAGGCCAAATGTTTGGCAAGCAATACTTCTATCATGCTGTCCATTTTAATATTTTGCTTAAGTTTTGTTTCATGTTACAGTGAAAAAACCAACTGAAGAAAACTCTTTTAAATATAGAGTGGGAGCTGAGAACCGAAACGCAAAACCATAGTCGATATTGCATGTGTTCTTTCGGAGTCGAAAGTCTTTTTAGCGATGTTTCAATACGCGGAACTATCGAAATATATCGATCTCTACTTTTTACCATTCCCCATTCAGTCGTCTTTAGCCTTTCCATGAAATTATTCGGACTTACTTTAATTATCCTCTTTGAAATTATTTGACATTTTCAATGGAAAGTTTCACCAACAGTTGGTTTGGGAATGATTCTCACCCTCCTTCCAACATTAGTGCACGTGTCTGTTTTAGTGAGATGGCATGGTGAAATGAAAGCCTTACAATGTTTAAGCCAATTTCCGAAGAAGATATGTCAGTGAAACATTTATGTTTTTCGCAGGCAGTCTCATGCTACGTTTTTTAGCAAGTTTTATAACGTTAAACAAGGAAATTAGATTTACGGTAGATAGTGAAGTGGTAGGCAGGCTCCTATGTTTGGGCTATTTAGGACGCAAAAATGGAAACAAATTCGAGAGCTCTGCTTGTCGAAAAAACTGTTTTGAAGATTTGGGCATTAGTTTTTATAGCTCTATTGAATTTACTTCAAAAATGAGCTTTATTTGAAGTTTGCTACGTCAACCTTACTACATCTTACTACATATCCAGCTCATATGAGCTATTGGATGATGAATTTATTACAATGAAGAAAAATTTCTGCAAAAATGATTTTCATTGAAATTCATTTAGTAAAAAAATTAGAACAAATTTTTATTTTTAAATGAAAAACTTATAAGTTCTGTAATTTCGAATCAACAGTTCCTAGCTCTCATACATGATAATTTCGTGTTTTTTACCTCAGACAGAAAAATAAAGAGACTTGCTTAAAAATGTTTCCGCAAAAAAATATTGAATTACAAGGGCAGTCGCTAGACATTTTTTCATTCTTTCGTTTAAAATGAAGTAGGCATCGTTGATAAAAAACAGTTGTGCACTATTTGCATGAGTATCTGGGCATGACTTCCTGTACCATAGGTTGTAGGATCGCCGAACATCGTGACCGGATTCATCGTACTGAAAATGTTATAACAAATCCTTCACATTCAGCTGTTCTTGATCATGCAGATATGAACAATGCTTATATTTACAGCAGTGATTTTTTGGCCTTGAGAAGGGTGAACTTTACCAAGATTTAGGAATTTTGGAATCGCTTTCGAGTTGTGGGATGAAATCAACATTGAACATCATCTTAATTTTCTGAATAGTTCCAAGCCCATAGATAATCTGTCACATTTATACTCATTACATGTAATAGCGTGTCTGTTTGAGTTTCTCATACCAGTCTATTCCATTTTTTTACTTATGACTTTATCTCTACATTTCTCAATTGATTATAAGAGAAAACTCGAGAGATTTACTTTTAAGTAAATATTTTGTCCGATATGCCTCTTTCTCTCATTTTTATTGCCCTTCTACTTTATGCTAATGACTTACGAAACTTCTGACATCGGCATTGGACAGGCTACCGTACGTTGACGCGGTGGTGCTCGAGACGCTGAGACTCAGCTCCCTCTCACCCACTGCTGTGATGCACAGAGCTACTGCTGACGTCTCATTTGAAGGGTACGTCATTCCTAAGGTGAGATCTTTGCAAAATTCTTACCTTTTCGTTTGATTTTTTATACTGTCACGTGAAGAATAAAAACATTACTAAATATCAACGTTTCTAAGCTCTTCCGGACTCTTTTAAAGTCCTCGTTATCGTCATTTATGCTCTTAATGAAACCATAATCCTATTGTACTAATATCAGCAGTACTGCATTCCCTGAAAATGTCTCGACGTTTATGGAGATTGTTAACTTTATTCAAGTTCTGTATAATCAACCACTTTCTTCAACTTTTAGTTAACCCTGAAATCACATAACAAATCACAGCTAAGCCCGATTTTGCTGACTTTTTAACTACGTACGTTTGTGTCCTCTTAACTTTGAACAGAAATGCCTTAAAATGTGAATTGTGAGATTCAAATATATATTGTCAGCACCCACACATTTGTCAAATACAATTATATCACTTCGTAAAGTGTCGCCATTTGTATACGTCTATATACGAATTTTAAGGTAAAGAAATATGGTACAATATGGCGGTCACTTATCGCTTTCAGAATGACGGAACACCTTCAAACTTTAAAGGCGTCTGCTCGCTACTCAAGTGATGGAAGAAGAAAATTCTGAAACTTGAAAGTATACATGAACTGTACGACGAATTTACCATGACTCATGGATTTCCATTTTTTATTTTGAACGTTAAATTTCAGAGCAGATCAATGATTTAATACTGAAAAAGACAATGTCTTATAAATAATATTTTTGCATATAACATATTTCACGTTAAGGTATATAATCACCATCAGCTGATGCAGTATAAATGAATGGTAAAATTTTACAAAAATAAATTTCTTCTGTTTTTAAGGTTTTCAGTGCTACCATGGTAAATATCCCACACTGAGAAAAATTTTTGACGCACCTGAGTGTCTCTAGCGAATATATGAAATATTTGGATACACATTAGAGTATTTCCTTTGACCACAAATTAAAGTGATTGAGAGATTTAAATTACATATTCACATTTCTAAGCGCTCAAATTTTTTTGAAAAAAATCGAGCTGGGATTAGATTTTGTGAGTGGAGTCCAATTCTCCCCAAAAATGTTAATACCTTCACTAATTTTTCTTCCAATTCTTAGACTTTGTTTGTATATTAGCGTAATCACTGATCAGTCTGAGAGATTGAAATATTTATGTGGAATAAAATTAACTTAGTTAAGTGTGTCATGTTGACACTCTTAAGTTAAGTTAAGAGTGTCGTATAAGTCCATGACACACAAAAGTGTGCCATAATATATTGGCTGATAATGTATTTTGTTCCCTTTTGTGTGTCGGTTTAGGGACAACTTGACACACAAAAGTGTTTCGGTTTTAAGAATAAATTTTTCTCAGTTCAACATTAATTTATTTTGGATTGACTGGGCGACTTCAAACTGAACATTTTTTTCGTAATTATTTATTTTCCAGACGACAAGCTTTATACCTGAGCGAACAGAAAACCTGCGTTCTTTCTGTTTAATGTTAATGGAAAAAAATCAGAATCTTGAGTTACACAACGGACTCAGCTCGGAAATCAGAAATAAGACCTGGGTCGTAGTTTACCCGTTAAAAAGATTAAGTTAGCCGGTTACATGGTATAGAGGGTTCTAGATTATGTTCGATGGTTAACTCAAATATAAACGAGCTTACTTTACCTCTATAACCACTTGTTGCTTTGGTGATAAAATGTGAGTAACACATACTGCAGGTTTAATTTTTAATTCTATTGTACTGGACAGACAAATAGAAATGGAACAAAGCCCGAAGGAAAATCGTAAACCTGTACGATATTAGGCATCAACTCGAAATAGTTTTAATTTAGGTCGTCAATGTGAGTCTTGACGAGAGTCTTGACTCGGAGCTAGAAACATTGGTAGATGTAAAGCGAAGAACTTTGTTAAAATTGACGAGATTTGACGAGAAGCGCTCTTGCCCCCGTCTCCAAATCGCAACAATAATAAGTGCAAGAAGCTCTCTTGACGTCTGCATTCCATCTCGGGCAAAGGAGGAGGAGTTGTACAAAAGGTATGCAGCAAGAGGAGAATGAAAATCGGAATACTTAGGTTGTCAAATAAACGAGGGATTACTGAAGTAACCGAGGCAAACAATAGGTTAATTAAGTGAATGAAAAGTGATCCGAGATTTTAGCACCCTAACTCTATTTAGGGTACACATTCGGCACATTTGAGGTATGAGATAAAAAAGTGGCCGGATTAAAGGGAAGGGGCCTCAGCGATGAAGTTATGCGGTAAGATAAGTATAAAAGTAGAAATAGGGAAACAGAGTAGGTGTTAATGAAGGAGTCAATTTAATTTAGGAACTAAATCGTAATTTTTTTGATTGTCAAAACCCACCTAAGGTATTTTTCCTCATTGAGGTATCTCCTCCTTCAGAAAAAATAAACATGAAAAGGTCAAGTAATGCAATAAAACACGAATGGGAAAGTATCGTTGGTCTTAGAATTTACTTAACAAAATTAATTCTTCATAAATTACGGCACAGCCTATTAGAAGATTAAATAGCTCAATAAGTAATGCACGCCTCTCTTAGATGACTATTAAAGTGAAGCAAGCCCTAAATTGCTTGGTTCGTATAATAATTAATAGCACCCGAGCGAGAAAAAGTGCCACGGAAGAAAGAATTGCGAGTAGAGTAAGAAAGTGAAGAGAGCACGAGAGGAATAGAAAAATTCTTCCTCAGGCTAAACAGCGTGCCATGTGGCAGCCCCGTCACCACCATTACTCTCATGTTAATTTCAGTTAGCGTAATTCTTGGAAGAAAACGAAGTGACAAAAAGGGTTTGAAAGAGAGATAATCAGGCAGAGAGTAGGAACATTTGGCTCCCATCGATTTGAGGAAATAAAGGCACGTAAACAATTCTTATAATTCTTTTTAAAGGAGACGCAATAAATATTTCATTGCATGGGCGATCCTTAGTTCAGGATGGCGTCACATAGGAAAGAAATGGTAAATGAAATCATTGATTAAATTTAGAGAGAGTACAAGGGAACCAGGTCCTAAGACCCGAGCATATTCATGCCACTGAATCGGCGGAATTGTTACCATTAAATGTCGTCCATTCAAACGTTAACTGCCAATTGGGCATATGAGTACTACTTGGTAAATTGCTCATTTACCTATGGGTATGAGTGAACAGCATTTCAATTATTTCAACATCTTTTTTGAAAGAGATTTAAGCACACACGAGGTAAAAATCATCATCATGCTATTATACTTTCGAACTTCTTAGGAGAGATGCAATTTTTTCGAGCATTAAAATCATTTTTAAACTCTGCTACTAACAAATTTACGTAACACAAGACCGCTGGGCGCATATGTGCGTCCAGCGGCAGCGAACGTGTTAAACATCCGTCAGATGGAAAGATGTGAGTCACAAAATTGACAATAATTCATGATATTTTCTTCACGAGACAGCGATATTGTTAAATCAGACTAACTCTGCGCAAATATTGGCAAGCCGACAAAACGATGATTTGTTATAATTAATTGTTCATACTCGCGAAAAAATATTACATTAGCAGTGTAAATTAAGTTGTAGGTGAATTGCGAGATGCAATGTTTATGACGACGAATTTGAAATTCACTAAGACGATAAATGGCAACTATCGCTCCTTTGTTGCAAACATTACGGTCATTGTTGAATGACTTGGCATCTGCTGTTGATTCTTGCATGTTTCTGGTTTAGTAGCCCTGATGATTGATCTCTGGTAAACACGCACTGCAAGAAAACACTACGATGATGCTCGTATTGTAAGCAGCGTGCCGCTCTGTCATTCTCAGTGCACACTCGCATGCGTGGGAGGTTCGTGGCCTCCAACCCCGTGAAGTGGAACACTGATGACCTCCACATCGGCCCTTTCACTTGAAGACGGCTCCGAGGCTTCAGGGGAACTTCTGGTCATTTTTTGATTTTTGATTGTTTTATTTGCTAGAGGAATGCTTTATTTACACACTGGTAAAGTTTCAGAACAATCTGAGCAGCGTAAGGGAGGGAAACGAGGTCTTGAAGGAAGGGAGGGTACGGGCGCAGCAGCCATCGCCGACTAATAAGGGCTTGTGCCACGCCTCTGAAAATAGTTTTTTATTTTCTTATTGTTCTATTCAATAGAGAAATGCTTAGTGCATAAGCTAGCGAAGGTACAGAACGTTCTGAGCTTCGTGAGAGAAGGAAAGTGGATCAGGAAGGGTAGGAGCGCGTCGAGGAGGAAGCCGCAGTGTGCGATCCTGGAGCGGTGATACGTATCTGTGATACCCCTTTTGGTACCGGTTCCTTCAAAGAACCACAATAAACTTACAAGAAAAGATATTCATATGTTTGGAGAGCTGTCAGAACGTCAACCGCGTCTATTTTTCCACGCAATATAAGTTGCAAATAGAAAAAACTGTTTTCTCGGTAGAAAAATATGCTTCCTGAACAGTTGAAGGTAAAAAATTCAAAAACTATCTCCTCCAAAAGTAATCATCGTGAAGGAATGAATTAGGTCTCATTGAATGCTCAAAGAGTTGCTGGATAGTTGGATGTGAGTTCATTTTGAAATTCACAGTTATTTTTTAGTTTCTTTAAAAATCTAAGGAAAAATGCATGAATTTAAATTATCCAAAAAGTTTTCAATTTAAATTTAAATTTTTTTGAAATTTCATAAAAAAAATTGCGAATTTCAAAACGAACTCACTTCCAGCCATGCAGCAACTTTTTGCGCATTCAATGAGACCTAAATCATTGCTCTACGAAAATAATTTTCGTAGGAGATTACTTTTGAGAGTATTCTATTTTTCACCCATTTTCCCACATTATCTCCGGAATGATTTCGAAAATAGGAAAGCCTGGGTATACGCCTCGTATTTACTTTAAAATGCATACATATGTCAAATTTCATAGATCTAGATCCCATACAACAAACGCGATAGCCATTTTCTTGATTCTGGCCAGACGTCCCTCTTATGTCATCATGATGCCCACATCAAACTCGTTGTTGAAAGCCTGAATATTTGTACAACAGTAACCAATCTAAATATCTCAAACTTTTTCGCTGTATTATCGATTAACATGTCTCCATTTTCTTGCCTGATACGCATATTTTTGTATGACCATGTGAAGATGCTTGTGAAGATGCTTAGACGTCGTCAAAGGCACTTTTTTCGGCACTGACGTTCGAAAAAATAATCGCTTTCCCAAATTGTTGACTCAGAACAATTTTACATGACAAGCGGCTCCAAAACTGCGAAATTATAGAAATCAGACCTGATTTCTATAATTTCGATTAATGATTAATGATATAATGATTTCTATACTTTCTCAACAGAAATGAGAGCCGTACAGTGTACTCACATTTTGAGCAGCTTTCTAATGATGAAATATACAGAGCAAAAAGCACTCAAGTAATGGTTTGCTATGTGTATATATATATATATATATGGACAGGGTGTTCCAGAATTCCTTAAAAAAAAATTAAACCGATGTTTCATTACAATTAAATAAGCATTTTTTATTCTATAGAGGCATGTCCGGCAGTTTCTAGTTTAAATGTTATGTTGAGTTAAATTTTACGAAGCGCGATTGACTTTACTGGCGGACTACCGCACTTTATCATAAAGATAAAGATATCCACGGCGAGTGTCGCCGGGTAAGTGAAAAATCAATGTCAGAATGTTTTGTTTATTTCCAGGAATACGGGAATTAAATTAGGTTGCGTGGTTATCGTAGATGTGCAAAAGTTCGCCCATCAGCTGCAATGCATGCGCGGAGTCACAGGCGTAGTGAGTCCGAACCCGTTCAAAGAGACCAGGAGTTTCACTAATCCTCGCACAACCGTCAATAATCCCACCCATCGGTAGTCGTTCAGACGGAACGGGTGTTCCGTACACTTAGGACCTTGGTGGCCATTGGATTAGTCCTCCACAACCAATCCAGTTGTTTGAATACTGATCATCCAATAAATGCCTAACTGTAATCGTGAAGTGTGCTGGAGCACCATCCAGTTGGAACCACATTCCTCTGCGATTCGTCCATGAAACTTTTCTAGTAACTCTGGTAATACCTCAACAAGAAACGTCCAATGAATGCGTGTTAGTAGGTATGCTTATTAATAGGCATTGTCGTCTGTTAGTGTGTATGCTCCACATCGACTGTTCTTTGTAAACAAATGGCCGGAGTGCGTCTTTATCTCTGTGGTAAAGTGCAGTAGTCCGCCGGTGAAGTAAGTCGCACTTCGTAAAATTTATCTCAACACAACTTTTTAACTAGACACTTTCGGATAACCCTCTATGGAGTAATAAATGTTTATTTAACTGTAACGAACCTTTGGTTATATTTTTTTTTCCAGGAATTCTGGCACACCTTTTATACGTGCGCATACATGTTTATTAAAAAATGTACATGTGTGCAAAAACTAGTGAAACTACTTGACATTACGTTTTCATTTATTTTTCTTTTCATGATCAACCTTTCAATTTAAGGGTAATTAATGTTGCTTATTACTACAGTCCACGCAACATTTCATTTTCTGACGTCACAGCTTGACCTAAGTCAAGGGAACATGATCTGCGATGCTCCATGTAAAAATTTCCACATTTTTCACTCTGCACTCTTCACTGGCTACAGTAGGAAAGACAGGGCAACATTTTTCACACTGTTTTTCATTACTTCTATATAATTAACCTCAGTAGTACCCTAATTTTCCATATTTCAAAACCAGGACACAGTCGTCGTAGGATGCGCCAAGATTTGCCAGAAAAGTGACTCTGCGTGGGAAAAAGCTTTGGAATTCAATCCTGATCATTTCTTGAATGAAAATGGACAACTTAATGGGAGGAAAGACAATTTCCTGCCTTTCTCAATTGGTGAGTTAAGTCTAAAATACTGAGTATTTATTGCATCCAATATGATTTCGGTACGACGTGACCAATAATTTTGATATAGGCTGTGGAAACAGTTCCAACTAATCGACATTTAATTCAACAATCACGATACCCATCCAAATGGCAATGACACATCAAAACATATATTTTAACTTTATGTCATTATTTACCTGAGACATTTTTAAGACAACTGCAGTGAAACCTGATTTGTTGTTAATTGCTTTATTCTGCACAGTGTTCTTATATAATATTCCCTACAGGTAGACGCCAATGCATCGGGGAGTCGCTGGCGCGCATGCAACTTTATATGTTCGCTGCAGCCATCCTCCACAAATTCAAAATTGAAACCCCAGAAAGAACTACCCTCTCCCTCGAGTGTGACCCTGCACATCTTATTGCAAGTCAACCAATGCCGTACAAAGTGCTCCTCAAAAAGAGGAACTGAAGCCTAAGCCGGGTTCCATGTCAAATTTCAGTCATTGGTCATTAGGCGAAAAAAATGAACGTTGGCTCATTTGACTCCTTCAATTTTTAATTCTCAATTAACTTCTTTGAAAAAAGCATACCTTGGATAAGTGCCACCAAATCTAATTCTTCGTAATTCGATTAAGGTTCCTCGTTAAAACATATATTTCTCCGTGGAAAATACACATCAAAAAGTACAATTTTTGTGGCTGGTGTTTTTTGCGAAATAGTAATCGTTAAAGTTCTAGTTGTTTTTCAGCTTGAAGTTCCATCCCAAACATGGTAGAAGAAAGGGTGTTGTCTTTTCTAAGGGGACAGCCATGCATATTCGATAATTCGATTACCCAATAGAAAGGCTTTGTTTCAGAAAGGCCGGATGACAGCAATCGGACAACATTATGTCAACGGAGGCAGCGTGCTCAACCCGTCTAGACGAACGATCAGAAACAGGACCGACAGCCGGTGTGGTTCCGCATGCACGGATTTGGCAAAGTAGAATACCGTCCGGCTTCGTGCAGATCCTGCTGTTCTTAAAATTTATCGATCTTCAATTTAAAGCTTCATTAATTAAAAGCTCGATACAAATTGGAAAATTTATTGTATTTGATAAAACAAGACGCTTAAATACCATTTCAGTATAAAGCTGATGATTGCAAACCGCTTGAAATGAAAAAAGAATCATATAAAATTCCATGTTTAGTTATCCATTGTTTTAAATAAAATGTACGATATATTCCAATCATAAGTTTATATACTGAACGGTGATGCTACGCGCACCGGGCAGCACCCCTCGCTGGCCCCTTGAGCGCCTCTCTGTACGCCACTTCTCGGCGCGTAGCTCAGCGACCATAGCAGCTAGCGGTCTGAGGTTTGAACACAATACAAGTTACATAATCTGCTATACAGAACTGCAAAAAACTGAAATTAAAAAAATTGACCATGCTCAGATTAGGAGATCTCCAGCAAGATAATATCCAAAATGAATAGGTAAAATTCAAAAAGAAAAAAATTTAACATAATGGACTATAAAGAAAACCGTTTGAAAGAGCAGTTAAGGTCAAACTTGCTATTTAGGTTTCAATTCTTCTAGCTCCGTGCGATTGCGAAGCAAACGACCTATATTTTACCAACTATGGGAATCGTGCTCGAAATCAATCGTTCATAAACGAGAAATAGTTTTTGCACACAATCGTCTAATCATCAATAAGTAGAAGTAAATCCAGAGGAATGTTCAGTAGAGAACTGCAATTTAATGACACGACAACACTCAAGACAAATTTAGAAAGAGTACATTTTTTCTGTAGAAACTGCTGGGAAGTGTATTCCAACATAAACTTCAAAATGCAAAAACCGGAGAGGTGAACATAACTCAAGTAACGACAATATTTTCACAGCTAATATACAGCTTTTTCAAATAATTAATTTTGGAATCAAAACCATGAATATGTCATGGGAATGTAAAGGTTTCCGCCGCCACACGGCGACAACAGAAATGATATTTGCCCTACATATGGAAATGACCAACTAGGAAATATCTAATACACCGATGAAACGTCTCTGTAGCGTCTTCGGTGGTACAATGTCCTATATAATAATAATAATGTAAAGGTTTCCATGAGTAAATTACAATTAACTTTTCCTCAGAGTTTCAATAACGAGAAGAAACCAAGGATAGCAAATATTTATGGCGCGTAAATAGTTATACTAATATACAACACTTCAACCTTACTATGCACTGAGCCGAATCAACAAAAGAAACTTGCCCTACCATCCGTTAATGTGTTATAAAATAAATAACATTGTGCGACATAAAGCAGGCCTTAGAGCCCTAGACGTACGGCGAGAGGAAACTCGCTCAGCACGAAAAATAAACTGAGCGTTTGAAAAATACACAGGAAACCTTTGAACGTTGAGTTTTGCAGAAGAAGGCCTTTGGTCGGAAGATCAGAGGGTAGGAGAATACGATCGCCAAGGTGACCAATGAAAAAAGCTACAGTTTCCCTGAACAAACAACCATCGGCATCTAAGGATGCTTTATTTCCAATTCAAGTCTGATACATATCACCTTGTTCATTGGTTTTTCGAATGCCTTATAAGTTGAAGTTATAACTAACACCAGGACGCCATGACGCTTTCCCCCGGTCATGCCCGGTACCCATTTCAGACACCTGGGTAGAGTGGGGTATTGTGCTTTTGAGATTTTCCCCTACACCCAACTGAGAAAATCGCCACCCAGAGCCGGGATTCGAACCCCGAAGCCTTCACGGAAGGGCAGGTCCTTAAACCACACGGCTATGCACACGGCTATGACGAGCCTAAGCCGGTATTAAATGAACACATCCGAAATACTTGCGAAATTCGTCGCTAGGCTATGGATGGGTGTAAAGGAACATACCCACAAGGACATCATGTAACTTAGAGGAGCATAGTTCAGAGGCAACTTTGCAAGAGTGTGCAACGAAGAACAAGTGCGTGGATAATAGACCGACCGGTGCGCGCTAGTGTCAATAGTTAGTAGATGCCCCTCTTCTAGCATGGTCACATGTGCAGCTTGCCAGATACCGCCCGAACTTGCATACACCTGCGATGCATGCCAGATACCGCCATTCTACAAATCATTCTCTATGGAAACAAAATTTTTATTTGAATAAGACGACAAGTGTTAGTAACGTAAATTCAAACTAAATATTGCGAGTAATTGTATCATCAAATTTCATACTTTAAAATAATAAACTGCTAATATCTCACAAACCCTAAAATTCTGAAAATTTCATGAAAAAAAACCGTTCATCTGGCCATATTCTGCTTGTGAAATTGCATACCTTTTGTCGTAAAACACCCTGCACAAACTAGCATTAGAATTATGTTAGTTATAATTATAACTAACATAATTGTGTACTAACTGCCCAAATTGTTCATTTGAGGGTTTCGCTTGAAGATATGCAAGGACTAAAATTTTGAGGTCATACGGGTTGAAGCGGAGTCTAAAATTTTGTAATCGGCAGGAGATATAGGAACATTGCATTTTTAACTTAATTATGTAATAACTAAGTAATGAAAGCTTTTGAATATAAATATTGTTCACTTTGCACCATCACACACACCATCACACACACCACCACCACCACCACCACCACCACCACCACCCCCACCCCCACCCCTGTGAGGGCTGCCACATACCGCCATTCTACAGATCGCTATTCTCTATCGAAACTACATGTTCATTTGGATAAGAAGACAAAAATATTATGAATTGTACAATTGTATATTGCTGGCGTAATTTTCGTCATGATAAGTTGTGAGAATCTCATTAGTATTCCATTCTTTTGAGGGAATATAAATTATAGATATCAGCTGTCTTCGTATTGCGTCACAGTAGTTCTACGTCAGGCAAAGTGAACAATATTAATGTTCAAAAAGCTGTCGCTGCTTAGTTATTACACACTTCAGTTAATATCGTATTTGCTTAAACCTTTTAATCGAATATCACTATAAGAAAATTTCATCATTGTACACTCTCGTACATTAGAAGTGTTTGTAACGTAAATTCAAACTAAAAATTGCGAGGAATTGTTTCATAAATTTTCATACTTTAAAACAATAAACTGCTAATATCTCATAAACCCAAAAGTGTTCTAAAAATTTCATAGAAAAAAATTGCTCATCTGGCCATGTTCTGCTTGTGAAATTGTGTACCTCTTGTCGTGAAACATCCTGCACAAACTAGCATTATCTCCGTACAGTTATCAGCCAGCAGGTTGCAATTATATTAACTTAATATATCTGAACAAGTCAGTGGTTTGCTTTAATCGCAACCTTATCATAAACTTAAAAACGGAGAAAATTCCGATAAAATTTTTCATCTTTACTAAGAAAACGTTTCGGAGTCCAGCTCCATCATCAGTTCTCACGAGAAACCCAAGAATTACGTCTGAAATATAAGATCAAAGTAAAATGAATTGTATGTGCTATATATATATATCATGGAAGTAAAAATACAAAGTATGAGACGGACTAGAACAAAAAAATAAAATACAGAAGCACAGAAAGAATACACGTGACACATAGGTATGAAATGAAATTAGGCTGGATCTGACGATGAATCTACCTAATCACCATTTGCAGAGGGTTAGAACTGTCCATATTGTTCAAATGAGGGTTTCGCTTGAAGATATGCAAGTACTCTAAAATTCTGAGGTCATACGGGTTGAAGCACAGTCTAAAGTTTTGTAATCGGCAGGAGATATCGGTACATTGCATTATTAACTTAATTATGCAATAACTAAGTAATGATAGTTTTTTGAATATAAATATTGTTCGCGTTGCTTGACAACGAACTATTGTGACACAAAACGAACAACAGTCTTCAAATGTGCGTGTTCAGTTTATATCTATTATTTATATTCCCGCAAAAGAATGATATACTAATGAGATTCTCACAACTTATCATTACGAAAATTACGACAGCAATATACAATTGTACAATTCGTAAGATTTTTGTATTCTCATCCAAATAAACATGTAGTTTCGATAGAGAATGATTTGTCGAATGGCGGTATCTGGCATGCATCGCAGGTGTAGGCAAGATCTGGCGGTAACTGGCATGCAGCCCAGGTGATCAACCTATACGGGGGGCATCTACTAACTGTTGACACTAGCGCTGCCGGGGCACACCCACGTTAAAGTTGCTCAACTTTGTGTTCGTGTGCGAGTCTGTGTACGTGCATGGCTAGTCATCGTTACCAAGAACCACGCCCCCTTCAGCAGCTGCCACACATCGCTGCTTGACATAATTCTAGTACAAGCATTTATTATGGTATAGCTTTGCCATAGAAGTGTCATTTAACAATGGATTAAAATACTCTATGTTTCATTGTACACTTGAACGTCTCAACCATCATATTATATGAGTTAGACCAAATAAGAGCACAGTTAATGCGATTCTACCGTGTCATAATGTATCGTTCGTATGTCTAGATGTATTGTTCACAATGCAAATCTCTTTAGTTTACATTATAAATATGTAGTTCATTCGAACAATTATGACATTCTTTTTAATATCAAGTGAATAAAAGTATTCTAACAGGTTTTTATAATATGAATTAAATTAAAGTATTCGAGTGCTGAAGAGTTCTGTAAGAGGCCTTTTATGTATATTGACGTCAAATGAATTCGATTAATTTACTTTTAAAACTTTTGTGGAAAACCTCATTGTGCTCATATCAGTATATTTACTAGTCACTTCCCTCTCGTTTAATATCATCCTATTTTGGTCGCAAAGTGCAAAGTAAAGGAACCTCGATGCTTTCATTGAAGATGCGATAAAGAAAACTTGACGCTAACACACAAAGTAATGAATGTTATAAATTTCCTCACAAATGTTTCACCTTTTTAGTTTCCCTCAGGAAATAACCCCCACCCCCTGTCATATATGACATACAGGTATGATGCTTCATCAATACTAATTTTATTCTCGCTGCTCAGGCGATGAGATGGTTTTTAAATGAATATTAATGCTCGTGGCCACACTATTTAATGCTACCAAGTTAGTTATTTTTGTCTCTACGTGTCAACTATGATACATTGGACGATATTTAATGTCATTTTCAAAACTTCTTACATAAGCAATAAAAAATACTTTATAAATAGAAGACAATTGCATGATCTAATTTTTATTTGCATATGTGATGCATGCTTTCATTATTTATTATGAATTTAGTTACGATCGTTCTTTCAACTTATCAACTTTACGAAATATTTTTAGTTCTTCCGGTGTTTAAATAAAAAAGAATTCATAGGACATTTCTTACTGCAAAATGTCAATCGCTAAAATCCTATACATCTGTCAATCTATAAAGTGCAACGTTTCGATGTGAAACTATCATCATCTTCAGGCTAAAAATTTAAGTAAATCATATTTTTTATTCGAGTAAATCATATTCATTTAACCAGTCATGAAACTCGGTGCGGCTTTTAATAGCAATTTCAATGCACATTACATTTTCCTGATCTTGACCGTTCGCCGATAAAGGCAGGAATTTAAAACCCTCGGGTAATTCAACACCTTCCATATTGCCCTTAGGCTCGCACTCTACATTGCCATTTCTGAATCACGACTAGCAATTTTTTGTAAGCAAGGACATTATCTAATGCATTGCGACATCTAGTAACTAATTCTAGTTAGACGATAGAACGACTTCTGGCAATGAGGTCAACTCTGGACCAGTGCGCATGACGCACCCTATACGCTCACGGACGCTGCAACACACGCTCACAGAGTGGAGCAACTTTGACGTGGGTGCGGCCGGGGTCGGCAAAAATTGTCCGGGTTTGCCGGGGCCGGGGTTAGCTAAAATGGCCGGGGTTGGCCGGGGCGCGCCCCGGCAGCACCAACGTCAAAGTTGCTTCTCTCTGTGTGCGTGTGTTGCAGCGTCCGTATGCGTGTGAGGCGTCATATGCACTGGTATAGAGTGGAGCTCATTGCCAGAAGTCGTTGTATCGTCCAAATTTGGGTTACAGATGTCGCAATGCAGTTCGATGTGCACTTGCAAAATAGTAAAAAGAAAGAGGAATTTATCACTCGATATATAAAGAAATGTGGCAAATGCTAAAATACATTAATGTTTCATAGCAAGCAATAATGATTTCAAAAAAGTATTCTTTCATATGTTTCTTAGATGTATTTGTAGAGAGGTTTGCTCAATAATGAAGCAATCGTAATACTTTTTACGGCAGATGCGAATCGTTAAAACTCTATATCTCTATCAATCTATAAAATGCAACGTTTCGATGAAACTATCATCACCTTCGGGCTGAAAAATGAAGTAAATCGTATTTTTATACGGTCACATTGGTAAAAAATGACAATCAGTGGTCCAAGTAGAAGCAAACCCAGTAAAACACCAAATTCACATTGTAAGACGATTATATAGGAGCGATATTTTGTCCTGTAGGAACAACGATCACCAGCATACTAGCTTTTTCAGCCTGTAGATGATAGTTTCATCGAAAAGTTGCATATTATAGATTGACAGAGGCATAGAATTTTAACGATTGGAACTTTGTAGTAAAAAATGTTGAGCGAATTCATTTTAATTTAAACACGTGGAGAACTTAAAATATTTCGTCGAGATGAGTCGAAAAAACAACCATAACTAAATTAATGATGCATTATGAAAGCATGTCTCACATACACAAATAAATATTACTGCATGCAATTGTCTTTCCTTTATAAAATATTTTTCCTTACTTATATAAGAAGTTTTGAAAATGACATTAAATATCGTCCAATATATTATAGTTGTCACGCAGAGACACAAAAAATAACTTAATTGGAAGCTTTAAATAGCGGGGCCACGTGTATTAATATTCATTTGAAAACTATCTCATTTTCGCCAGAGCAACTAGAAAAAATTAGCCAGTGATGAAGCATCATATATGTATGCCAAATATGACAGGAGAAGGATGGTGCACAGATTTCCTGAGAAGAAAAATAGAAAAGAAAGAAAGAAAAACCGTTATTTCCAAAAACGTTGCTCCATGAGATACATGCCAACATGTTGGCTTTTAAAAATTTCTTTAGGAAAGTCAAAAGGTGCAACATTTGTGATGAAATTTATAATATTCATTACTTTGTGTGATAGCGTCAAGCTTTCTTTTTCACTAATGAGAGTATAGAGGTTCCTTTGCTTCCATTTTACGACCAAAATAGTATGATATTAAACGAAAGGGAAGTAACAATAATTTTAAAAATACTTATATGAGCACGTAAGATTTTTCACAGAAATTTTATAAGTAAATTAATAGAATTCATTTTGCGTAAATATGCATAAAAGGCATCTTATAGAACGCTTCAGCCCTTTAATACTTTAATTTAATTCATATCATAAAGAAGCTGTTAGAATGCTTTCATTCAATTTATATCATAAGGAATCTGTTAATTACTCGAATTAACTACCTATTTATAATATAGATTAAAGAAATTTGCATTTATAACAATACATCGTGACATATGAACAACACATTATGACGTACGGTAGAATCGCAGTAACTGGGTTGTTATGTTACTTGGTCTAACGCATTAATAATATGTGCCGTTTAAGACGGCTGTGACTTTCAAGTGTAAAGTGAAACATAGAGTATTTTATGCCAATATCAAATGATACTTCTATGGCAAACCTATACTATAATAAATGTTTGCACTACAATTATGTCACGCAGCGACGTGTGGCAGCTGTTGATGTGGGCGTGGTTCTAGGTCACGTTGACTGGCTGTGCACTTTCACAGACTCACATACGCACACAGAGAGGAGCAACTTTGACTTGGGTGCGCCCCGGCCGCACCCACGTCAACCTCGCACATTCTGTGTGCGTATGAGAGTCCGTGTGCGTGTATGGCTCACTTCAATAGCTGCCACATGTCGCTGTGTGACACAACTTTAGTGCGAGCATTTATTATGGTATAGCTTTGCCATATATGTATCATTTAATGATGGAATGAAATACTCTATGTTTCATTTTTCACTGAAAAGTCACAGCCGTCTTAAATGACACATATTATATAATGAATTAGACCAAATAACAACACAGTTACTGCGATTCTACCGTATGTCATAATTTATTGTTCGTATGTCACAATGTATTGTTAACGATGCAAATCTCATTTAGTTACTATTATAAATTGGTAGTTAATTTGAGCAATTAAAATGGGCTCTATAACATCAATGAAATAAAAGTATCTTAGTGGTAAAGCATTTTGTAAGTTCCCTTTATGCATATTCAGCCAAATGAACTCGATCACTATACCAAGAAAATTTTAGTGAAAAATTTTATGCGCTCACATCAGTGTATTTAATTACAATTCAAAACTATTTGATATTTGAATTCCTTCCATATTGCATATAAGCTTGCACTCTGTACGGCCATTTCCAAATCATGACTAGCACTTTGTTGTAAGCAATTGCACGACCGAACTGCATTGCGACATCCTGTAACTCATTATAGTTAGACGATTAATCGACTTTTGGCAATGAAATAAACTCTGGATTAGTGCACATGACACACTCTTCAGGCACACGGACGCTGCAACACACGTACATGAAAATGTGCGAGGTTGACGTGGATGCGTCCCGGCCATGACAAATTTGTTGACCCCTTGCTCCGGCCCCGCCCCGGCCAAATTTTCAACCCAGGTCGGTCCATAGCGTGGATAGCCAGGAGTTTCACTGAAAAATATTATTCTGGAAAAGATCTATAAATAGAAATAGCGTGCATTATATTCTCGAAGAATTTTGTTATTGAAATTTAAAGATTCATCGGTAAAGTATCATCGTTAGAGACGCGTTTCTTTATTTTTCAGGAAAATTTAAAGAAGGGAGTTCGAACAGAAGCGTGGCTGTCGAAGAAATAAAAAGTCCAATAAGCAGGGAAGGTAAGCCAGTTTTCAAAAAATTTAGTTCAAAAATTGATTCGATATAAATGAATGTTTTTTTTTTAATAAAATTGAAGATCGGAACAAACGTAATTTGCTCTATAGTAATGAGGCGATTCTATTAATTGGTGCACGTTGGGAGGAGCTCAGAATCGAAGTGGCGAAGAATCAGAGAAGTTTGTCGCACGACTGTTCACGCTCGTGCAATGGAGTGATGCTGTTGCAGCCCGCACGAAATTAGATAACTGATGTCTGACCGAAAAAATGGAACTGAACGAACAAGTGTTGGGTGCACGCACACTTTTGAGAAGTCATTCGTAGTAGGATGTGTTCATGTCAGGTTAACATAATTGCGGATGTTTAAATATGTAAGAGAGGTTATTTGGCTGGCCAAATTATTTCCAAATTAAATCCAAATATTTCCAATCATTATTTTGTTTTATTTTTAATGAGAGTGGAATTATATTAGCGTGCCAATACGACCAATATTTGTCAATCAAGTAGCATCAACCTCTGATTACATGCTTAGCTATACGTTAAAGTCATACGATATGCAGTAGGAATGTATTGTTCCTTTACTAGTATAGTCTCGTCTGAAACTTGCGGTTTAAACCTGAGAACTGAAAAAATAATTTCATATCAGAAGAAAGCGAACCTAAAATCACCGACGTAATTTGGATTTCTGCAACTTGTTGAGTACCTCAATAATTTTGTGTCTTTGTAACTCGTGATCAAAAATTTCCATGTCCTCTTGCATTTTGTACCTTGTATTCTCGAATGTTGTTTTTTGACGTGGAGGTGATGCCAATTCCTCAAACCCGAACCTTTAGTCTCCCTTGTTAATGAAAATTAATGAGAGGCCTAAATCTTTCTCGTGACAAAGTAATGAAAAATGAGAGAAATTTATTAGAAAATCAGCTGTCCTGAGAATTTCTATTGCTCCTGTCTTTTGCAATGGATCTCCTCCCACAGTTTCAAACATGTCGGAATGGATGATATATGAATTGATAGGATTTAAGTAGAGCTAGAAATTCTTCAAGTTGATTTAAAAATTACTTTCTTCGAAAATTATGAAAAGTATACGAGAAAGTGTTTAAAAAATCGGCTTTAAAATGAGCTAACGAGATGATGAAATCAACTTTTGGATTTTTTAGGTTAAAAATTATACGAGACACAAAATATTGGGAAAAACATTACTAAAATTCAACAAATATAATTATCGAAAAACCTTTCCGGTATTTCTCTAAATAATCTGAAGAAACAGTTGGTGGAGCAATATTAATAAAAACAAAAAAATAGACATGAGCCTTGCCACACTAGAGATTTGTTTGAAAATATTTTGAAGAAACAAAAGAAAAAATATGGGCCTCTATGATAATATTTCATACATTTAAATTCATGAATAAAGCATTCAAAATACTGTACTAAAACTTTACTAGATACAGCGCAAAACAATGCAGAAATTTATCTATATTTCGTTTGCTGTAGTTATAATTCGAGCTGATGAGAATGAAATGAATGTTCACTTTAACCAAAACTGATCACTTTGTCTTTGGAAATTCATCATGAAAACGCTTCATGGAATGAGACTCTGGGATTTATAGAAGCACTCATGAGGGTAGAGTTAGAATCTTTCGGTCATTAACGAGAAAACTGTAACGCCGCAGATGTAGCTGCGACGCCCAGACCGCTTTTTGTGACGAATTTTGCGTTGGCACCCAGCAGCTATGTGAGGAAAAATAAGATCCGTGAGCTTGCTTGCAGAAAGCAAAACCTGAGATATTGAATCGATCTCATTTAATGTCATATGAACTACTAAGTTATCCAATTTTCAAAGATTAGCTGTTATCTATTTAAAGAGTGCAGTATAAGTATTTATTTTTTAAAGAACTGTTGTATGAAATTGATCAAAAACACGTTTATTGTAACATATCAAGTATGCATTGAATCAATGTTAGCTCTATTCCTTTATTTAAAGCTTTATTTATGAGCAATATAGGATATGCATGTATTTGCAAAAAATGTTAATCGGTATTAAAATACTTCACTTCGAATAATTGATTTCAAGTATTTTTTCTTCATCACACTATCTATGACATTTCGTTGGGTGAATTCGAAATAAACTTCAGAGTAAATAATGAACAAAAAATTTTGGATTTCAAATGTTTTACCATCGGAAATGTGTCTGTAGAATAATATTTCTCAATCGAAAACTGGCCTTTATTGTTACGAAATTCCGCTGGTGGGTAAATATACAAAAATGAAATAGAAATTTATCGGGATGTTCTTACCCTTTACTACTCATTATTGAGAAATCACTGGTACCACAATTAGCATTCTAATTGATGGCCCATGGAGAAGTAGAATAACATTTCACCGCATAAACAATCTTCCGTGGGCAAATTTAATGCTTTGTGAAGAAACTATCCTGGGTAGAGTTCTCACTTGAATTGAAGAGATTGTTTTCTCAAATTCAAAATATTATACATTACATTTTTCGTAGAGCATAATTTAGTTTGTTAAAACTATTAGGAAAAATAAAATGTAAACGAATTTCCCACATTCGTTTATTCCAGTGAAATATTGACGAATGAAATTTTATTTTCACGTCACTATTTACCAAGATGCTATAATATTTAGAATATTGTTTGGTTGCATTCCAACTTTCATTATTTCA
>JACJUY010001268.1:0-33913 GCA_014220935.1 Platorchestia sp. MABIK
GTATCATCAAATGTAGTTTAAGCAAGATTAGGAGCACATTGCCCTCAATCATTTTTCGACTAGTGACTTGGGTATTACATACTCGTGTGCGTGTATCATTTAAGTGTATTAACTTTAAAGATATTTTAAAAACCAATGATGGTACTTTTGTACCAGCTCTATTGGAAATAAACTGTTTTTCTTTCTTTCTTTCTTTTATAATTCACTCGTGTCGATTTTTTGGTCACCAACTTCTCGAACAGTGGAGCAGATCATGTAATTTTATGCACCTAAGATAACCTATGAAGACTATTTGGTAAAAGTTCGCATAGGTGTTCAAAAAGTTCTTGGCAATTTTTTTAGGTCAATGATCGTACTTATAGTCTCTAGATAATAATGGGGGTCTGACATTTCGCATCACAGTAACAAATTACTTCGATTGAAAAACATAGAAAAACTTTGGAAGCGGTGAGAGAGTGGTAGCACGTGCCTGTCACTCAGTCTCGCGCCCCTGCAAGTGAGCATCGAATGTCAAGTGTAGATACTGCAATCGAGTGTTGCTTTCCAACAATGCTCTCAGAAATCGGAAAAATCCAACCTTACTCCAAAACGGCTCAAAAGCCGTGATGCAGTGGATCATCCGTTCGACGAATGAAAATACATGTATTTAATTTTAGCATGGAAGGCAAGATGAGCAAAAGATTGACTTGCTTGAGAGTGTTATTGCCTTCATTTACACTCTGCAGATCCAGACGAAAGTATTATATAACATCAATGAAGTAACATTAACTTTCTGACATAATAATATCACTAATGGAATCTAAAACGAAAAATTTCAGAAATACTTCTTGATGAAAAGCGAATAATCGAAAATTCACGATGTTTAAAAATGTAGCCAGAATACACTTGGAGAAAATGTTTATACCACAGCATTGCTTGGAATTACGGTTCCAACTATTAAATTTCAGCAACAACATTACTGCAATTTATGTAAATTGAAATTTTTCATGTTTTTTGGATTGTGCCCTTCAGGGAGATCAATTAATGTTGTATCTAAAAGAATTAGCGCTCCTATGGGGGACAATTTGTAGTCCCAGGCTGAAAGTTAAGTTGGCCTTCTTTTTCTTGATATAGAATGTTTTTTGTAGCGTACTATCTTTTTCCGGTTCGTTGCTATCTTGTTTTTCAGAACCTACTTTTTTCTTCTTCAACTTTTATCTTGTTACATAAACTTCCTTCTTAACTTACTGTTTCTTTGCGTAGGGTGTGGAGACACACCTCGTGTATAGGTTCCGCTCACCCTTGTATCCATCCTAAATAATACCTTAATCCCTCCTCGCTTTGAACAATGTTGTTGGGGTAAAGGAGGCTGAAATTAACTTATAATGAATAAATTCTTGGTTTGTGAAGTGTAATGTCATTCAGACGTCCAGCTGCTTCCTGCAGTCAGACACGCTGCACGAGACTAAACCAACGTGTTTCCTCATAAGCTTACCGAGCCACTTAGATCAGTAGTCCTGTTCGATTATTGCACTAAAAGCATTGTGCCAAATGATCAGTCCCCATTGACTGCAAAATTGGAGCAAAACATTCCTTAAATGTGTGCACGGCACTACGGGTGCATTTCGAGCACATACTTTGCAATCTAAGGGTGAAGTTGAGAAGATATTTCCAAAAATGTGTTGCAAGAAGCAACGTTGGAATATTGATCGTAATTTAAAAGATCCTGTTTGTTTGTGCTCGTTGAATGATTTGAATTCATCAGTCTCCAAATTACCGATGATGAGCACGTTTAGAGCTGTAACTGTCTGTACCAATTTACACAATTATAAATTTCACTAACAAGCAATGTGACTATGTACATCAGGATGGGGCGAAAGTTGAAGTTTCAATAGCTGGAACCGCGACAGAGAGAGTATCGAAAAACATTTAAGTACGCAAAAATTTTTCTCAAGTGTCCCGTGTAAATTGGACAGACGATAAAGATGTAAACTGACACAAAGATGAATATGTAAATGAGAATTAAATGCGGCGAATTAGGTACAAGTGGTGGTAAATAAAATTATTCAACAAATACATCGCATCCAAAATTTATTCCACTATTAAATATGAAGTTTTTGCATGGTTCTTCGGACTCTGATATTGCAAGAGAATTTGTAAAATGTAACTATTTGTTTTTTGCTCCTTAATAATTATCTTTGGAATCTTCAAGACTAATATATGGCGGTATTTCATCAATGACTGATAAGACTTCCAGGTGTCGAGGGCATCAACTTCACTGGGCGTNTATAATAGGAAAAAGTTCGCTTTTATCCAAAGTGGCTAAATGCGCGTAAATTATTTCTTTCTAAGTAGATCAATAGCGCTAGAAATGTGTGTAGGCTACAGCTGACTAAAAAGAGAGTGATTATTTGAGGTTAGATATAGCCTCAAATTGTTGATCTGTTGATCACGCATACTGTAAAAAATAAGAAAAAAATGATAAATCAGTTTAATTACAATAAATTGGGGCAAAAATCCACATTTATTTTTGAAATATCTTAGCATTGATACCTCATTTGGTAAACATAAGTGCGGATCATAATTAATGCCCATGTCACTGGTTGAACAAATGATTGAGAGGAGAAAAACAAGGAAATACTGCATATTCCCATAGTTTAGTTATTTAAAATTTTATAAAACTTACAAATACGAAATAAAACGCATTGACACATCGATTGGAAACGTTTCAAACAATCTGCACTCTTATGAGTAAAACTATAGGATAGAATTATTTCAGGTTCTAAAAACAGAACTAGAAATATGAACATATCAAAAACTGATAACGCCTGAAAGTTTTAACTGTTTAAACTAAAATTACAATACCAATAAGTGCGCAATGGCGCATGGAAATACGATGGTTAGTTCTATCCGAAATTTTCGGGAATCTGCACTTCGATTGTAACAAAAGTAGTATTAGTTTATGGGATTTCATTTTTATTTAGCATAAAAAAAAAGAATGATTATGTCTCACTCATTATCTGAATCTTTAAATGTCTGTAATTCGTGACACCCAAACTTGAAAAAGCGCTTTGGATTATTCTGTTAATCAAACAGTTTCATGATAGTCTCAACGAAACTCGTTTTGTAAGAACAACGATCATCAATGCCACAGAAGTGAAGTTTGTCGCTCTGGAAAACATTACCATGGAGGGAATTACCGCACGTGCTCACCATGAATGAGTATTGAGCGATATTTGCTTGATATTTTATCGACGTCAGAAAACGACGTCACTTCGTTAATCGTTGAAAAAAATATTGACGAATCTTCTGCAGGAGGCACTGTAGATCCACCGCATGGTGTCCTGCATTCATTTTGCACTTCACTTCAGTGATGTGCACTTACAGTGCCGCCATTTCTGCTAAATGGTAACATATTCTCTGTTTAGACAAATGGGCAGCTTCACTAGCCCGTTGCAGGTGACACAACATGTAATGATGGTTTCAAATCGTTGTTTAGGCCTTTAGCTCCTACACCTCAAATTTCAGGGGTTCGGTATAGCAAGGGTAATAACATACAACACCTTCCTAAAAAACTTCCAAAAGATTTAACTTTAATGCCCGTAAAATATTGTAATTAGTTCAATTTCACGTTTTTTTTGCGAATTTTATGTCTTTTTCGCATGTGCGATAAATGCAAATGACCAATGCAAAATTTTAACAATGAAGCAACAGGAATATTAGTTGAAGATATGAGAATATCCAAGAAGATTCTAACATTAGGCCATGGTATAGTTGTAATGGAAGAAAATTTTCCCCAAATTATGAGGATTTTTAACTTGAAAACGTTTAGAGGGGATACTAACATTCACTCAAATTATGGCAGCGCAGCTGTTGAACACTCCCACACACATTTATTTCGATGTTCTGGTTCCAAGTCGGAGAAAGTGCAACAATTGATTTTGGCACTGTGGTGTCAAAGCTCACATGAAATGAACATTAACTAATAGTTAAAGCACTGCTCCCGGGCTCAGCGTCCAAGATAAGCTTCCCATCTTGATGAAAGCTTCCATGGTGAGTAAATTGTATATAATGCACACGGAAGTACGTGAGGATAACATCGCGTGCATTAGCTGCAGTGTCGCCGAACATCTGTGCAGGAGATATCGTGCTGATCGTCTCTCGCACAACCCTTCACATTCAGCAATTAGAGACCGCGTGGAAATGCGCAATATACTTATAGACATGAACAGCGTCAATGCATTATATAGGGTGAGCAAAATTTACAGCAGGCCATCGGGTTTTAAAATCTCCATTCATTGTTGAGGCGAAACCTAGTTCAAATTATGACCTTAGCGGCACCCGCCGCTATAGATACTGTTGGGATTGGGGATTTTAATCAGACATTAAAAAATTTACGACTTTTTAGGCATTCTTTATTTATGATATTCAAGTACATCAGTTTCTACAGTAGAGTTCGCAGAATACTTTGCATACGGTAAAAATGTCGATCCTTCCCGGACGTTCGAGACATTCACGCTTGTGTCATGGCTTTTACTTGTTTTGCGGGAAATAACGTACGGTGAACCTCGTTCTCTCCTCTTCGTTAAAAGGTTAAGAAATAATAAACACGCTGTCAAATACACTTTTGAGCTGATCTTATTCTTAGTTCTTCTGCCTAACTAAGTTTCACACGTTCATTGATTATTTACTTAGCTTCGTCATGATGTAACAATTTTAGTTAGCATTTATCCCCTTAGGCGATCTTGCAGAAAATGAAAAATGAACATTTGCTCACTATGTCGCAGCACATATGATGCAACATTTGTTGATATGTAGCATCTTTGAATTGCAGAGAATGAAATTAATTTCGACTTTTTTATTTCTTCAGGACCTCGTATTAAACGATACTACCCGCTTGGGTTTTTCCACAGCTTCTTTCGCCGCGTCCAGCTTTGGTTTGGTCCGCTCTGACCTGGCCTCGGGACCTATTAATAGCAATAAGATATCTGGACTCTCAAATCAGCCTGTAATTTCCTTTCTAGGTCTCATTAACGCTCGTTTTTTCACGTCCTCTTTACATTAAATTACATCCGTTTAAATCCTACACTTCACTAGTTGCACTAGATGTTTTTTTTGACAAACACTAATTAAATTAAAAAAGGATATTAATAAGCGTATTTTTATCTCAATGAGCAGTCGCAACAATTTGTCATTGTAGACTTCACAATTAATTTCCTTTCCCATCATCAATCGTTCATTACCTAAGCGAAAGTATTTCTCAGTTTAATTTATTTGCTAAAAAAATAAGATGCAAGTACTTGAATTACCTCACAGGGATTTCATATCAAACAGTAATACCCGGACATTGCATACAAATTTAAAAAGCTAAAAAGTAAACAGTTTCGATAATTTAAAAGTTTCGAAAAAAGCTCATGCTTTAATATTTTAGCAGATGCCTTCCGAGCGGCGTTTTAAGCACCACCCTTATCTCGAGCTGGAGTTCAGCTATAAAGGTAAAGGAACCCCATGAAATATCCACTCTTTCACTTTAGCGAAGAGCAAAGCTTCCTAAGATTCCCTTTGATACTCATGTATTTTGTGCAAGCGCCCTGCATCCAATGCCGGACCGCAGATTCACCAAGGATAAAAGGTCATGAGTTGCGACCGCCCTTGCGAACGACCCTTTATGATAATTTTACGGCCGCAGCTCGCGAATTCTCCGTCAGGTCGCCCTCACGAACCTCAATGTTACGGCCGCGTCTTTTCGTTCGGGTCTAGCGTGTAGCGGTGACCCCACAAACTGCACTCGACGCTACGACACATGTTCCCTGCAGATGAACTGCTGATATTTCCCTTAATAATATGAAGGCGCAGCGTCGTAAAACATGTTATCCTCTCTTGGAATTGCCAAAAAAATTGTGATGAAGGCAAACCGTGTCGTGATGTGTTCAATTGTCCAATGAAGCGTGCAGCCTGCGCTGGTGTTCAACTTGCCACCACTTGCCAACTTCGGTCGTCTCTCTAACGTGTGGGGGGATACGCAACAGTCAGGCCATTTACAGAACATATGTTTAAGGCATTGTTAGACGGTGTTGAACGAATATCAGATTGTGTTTAAGGGATTATTAACAGATAGTAGGGTGCATTTGCATGCAACAGACGCAGAGCAGTGGCAATTTCTATGCCCGCTATTGATTTATGAAATTATTCTCACTCGCTCACAATTTTTGAATTTAAAGAACTCATGCACTAGAGTATAGATGTTTAACGCTTTACGCCACATGTGCAGATGTGGAAATTGTGGAGCAATACTCGAAATTAACAAGTAATATCAGATACAGAATGGTTGAAGTAAAGATTGGTGAGGAATTAATTTCCCGAACACAAAAAGCGGCTTTTGAAATAACTTACCGGTACTGGAATAGAGTGTACTACCGGTTACGTCAGACCTAAGATCTGTCATCAGCTTAAATGGGGTTTATTGGGTTATGTTGTTTTTTTATTAGATTACGGTATCCTTAATTCAACTCAAAATTAATTTTTTTTAACGCACACATTAATGATTTGTGTGTGTTGTGTGAACACAACTTAAGCTACTCCAGTCGAAAGCAGCAGTTACCAACCTATCAGGAGCGTGATTTGGTAACTTGTAAATCGCTTATGTTCAGGCTCTCTCGTGCAGTCTTGCTGTCAGTGTCGTCAAGTGTAACACGATACTGCAGGCTCGGCATCTGCACTAGCACCAACTATAGTAAAGTCAACTGCACCACCACCAGTAAAAGAAAGAAGAAATACAGTTTATTTCTAATAAAGTTGATACATGAAACGCATGACATTGGGTTTTAAAATACCAGCCCTGGTGCTGAGTTACGTAGACGTCGTCGCTGCGTGCTCAGAAAACCGCCGACCTTCTGTTGCGACAGGATGGGCAACCTCACACACCGCAAAACGTGCTCGCCGATTATGAACGCTCGACTTTCTTCTTCACAGAAAGCCACAAGAGATCATCTTAATCTTTATGCTAACATTTGTCTCTAAGGCTCATAGTGCATAAATTTTTAATTTATTCACGATATATAAGCTATATGTAGGATGTGTTTTTATTGCTACATCTACAAAACATTAACTTAAGTTTACCTGACTATTTCAGTTGTAGTGCATTTTGAACCTGCGCCAACATATCCAGCGGTCTGGAGGGAAGCCATTCTTTCTCTACAAAGGCAGTATTTTTAATCAAGTAGGAAGACACAGTCAAATACAACTGATTATAAAACATGTTTTCTTCAACGATTTTTATTGTAGAATAAATATCCTAAGAATTATGAAGAATGAATGATTCTGAAAAAATGAGGAATGAAACTCCCAAATAAATTCCAAACTATTAATAGAATTTCTCTTACCATTTTCGTAAAAATAAAATACGGGGACAACCAGAATGTAATATTCAAGTACAGTTTGAAACTTGACTTCAAAGTTTTCGTTATATATAAAGCACGAACATGTAGACACCGAAATACACAGGTCATGCCGTTGTCATTTGAAAAAAGATGACCGGATACTATTTTTCGGTTAGAGTATCATAGATACAAAGAAGTAATTCGACAAAGAATTTTAAACAGATCATAATATGAAGATTTCTAATCGGTAGATCCAATGAGATCGTTTTTCAAATGATTAATTAATTATGAGAAAAACATTAGCATATATTATTTGAATTCGTTATCCTGAGATTGGTGACATACGAGCATTAGGTGTAGGCGTGAACAGACTGGGATTAAAGTCTTATGTAGACCTTATTTCGTGTACACTTTTTAAAAGGGTGCACAAATGTGAAGGTCGAATCTCAGTTTTGTCTTTTAGCCAGTTCAGCGAAGCCAGTTTTGGCTTTTAGCCAGTTTAGTAAGTTCAAGGCAAATTTAAGAGACCCTTATGCGTGATTTTGGCATAAAAGTGAGGCAAGTGCATCACGTAACCGAAATTGAGGACTCGTTTACGTGTCATGTTTTAGACCGAAAAAATAATTCTACACTGGAATGCGTTATGTAGAATATGAGTGTACCGAGTCCCTCACCCAATTCAAAATTCTGCTTGTCCTTCCGTTGGTTAGTTCCTTAGTTAGGACGACCTTGACGCTTCATAATTCAATGATAAGGGTCGTAGTAATGCACTACACTGTTAAATTAGCTATATACATATTTAGACGAGAATGTATGCTCCAAAAGCAAGAAAAATTTATTTGCATTTTACGTCATTTACAACCTGCATGAATGACTGTAACGCAGATAGTCTTAGACTATATATTTCCACTCAATTCAATCACTTCATTCAGTAGTCACCAAGCGACCCAAGTCTTTCAGCTTGGAGAGGAACGAATTTCCTTTAAGACTGCCTTACGTTGGGACAATTAACAAGGGGCAGGGACAGACTTCAACCAGGTAAGAATTTCTCTGCCAGAATCAGTGTTCAGTCACGGTCCACTATGTGTGGCATTTTCAGGATCATGTAGTGTTGTAGCTGTTTTATTGTATTAATATGATGTCTTTGGCCCCTGTTTGTATATAGAGTTTAATTGGAAATGAAGTTAAAAGTTCTTTTTTAATTAGGATTTATTCCACTAAAATATAAAATCATACAAAGCCATGACTCGTTTCATTATTTCACTACACTAAGCTGTAGAAATTTCACGGGTCTCACTAGTCTTTGTTAATATGCGATAGGAAGGCGAAACAAGAGCTACCATCATAACAACCTTCCGGCCCTTTTCCCTGCGATAAAGTGAAGGACGGCAGCAGTCGTCGTTCGAAAGAACTAACAAAAAAGCAATAATCAAATTATTAAAATGCAATTTTTAATTTCAATGCCAACACCTCGGTGAAGTAAGGCTGTTCCAACTGGAATTTTTCCATTTAAAGATTATTTTCTGGCGACTCTGCGAGTAATACTTTCCGAGGTTCCATGCGTCACAGCTGTCACCTTGGTGACACGCGTAGTGGGCCTCCTCCCGCGTCTGCTGACGGCACTTCAGTCCCTCCCATAAATTTTAACTTCCTGTAAGTCGTTCCAATGCAACCAGACCTCGCTTGTGCTTGGGGGTCTCGTTCCGCTGAGCTTGGAACTTTTTCTTAGGAAACACTTCAATGCTATTATTTGTGTGCATGTATTTGTATTCATTTTTTTGTGTACTTGTTCCGCTGAACGGGGAACTTTTGCTAAGGAAAGAGCATCAATTTTATTTTTCGTGTGCTTGTAACATCATTTAGATGATTATTTTCAAAATTTATAATAGTCTATAGCACGTCTCAAAACTGTACACGCGCATGTAACAAAACTTGCTCTCTCCAACAACAAGACGCTGCCCACGTTCAAACGTTATTTTAGCCTAAATACCTTGCCCTAAATACTTATATTTTCATCCTATTTATGGAATAAGTGAGGGATTTTCTTCTAAAAGCTCTCATGTTCGCATTCATTTATGATGTAAAATTCTTCAAAAAAGTTAACATCGTCTATTTTCGGGACGCCAGAGAGAGTGCAATATTTTAGCGCGGCCAGCATGGCTGTCACCGCCTGCTGTCCAGAAGTGTCGTGTGCTGACAGGTTCATATGTTCACAAGCCCATTTAGATATAAGTAATGAATTTCAGGGCTGGAAAAGTTCTTGAGAGAGATCTACGTGCCTGTATTTCCGTGATGAAAAGTTAGGTGATCTGCGTCATTTTGTTAAAACTTTGGCATAAAAGCTTTTGGTCAGTTCCTTGGTTTTAACCACTAAGTGTCGTCACCGCGGTTCAGCTGGTGCAGTAAATTCTACGAAGTAGACTTATAAGCACCTATGCAAAGACAGATGAGTTATGTTAATGTTTGCATGCAAGTAAGTAGTGTGTATCTACACAAAAGCGTACGCGCATTACTTTTTCCAAGTGTAATAAATATTGTGATGATGTACTTGGTTTTTGCAATTTAAAAAGAATGATGCGCAGAATTTTAAGGTTTGTTGTCGTTCTTCAGCAAAGAGGTTTATCATTCTCTCCCAGGTAATTTATTTTGCTTATCTAAATATTTATTTATTTTTCTCGAACACGTGAGTATTGTTATAATTCATCCGGTGACTTAATGAATACTCAAAACACCTCACACGCGTTACTGGCGTTCCAAATGCGCTGCGTTCTTTCAGATTTTTTCCTGTATTTTTAAGAATATTATGACAATTACGCATTTTTCTTCCAAAGTGTGCAATGTTACGATTAGATTTCGAACGGAGAAAATTTACTTACAATGAGGCCGTTGTATTTACTGTTAAATCAAAATAAATCAAGACCAAAAGGACAAAAGCACATGCCACAGACCACGGTAAAATATCTCAATGAAACTCACTGCAGGTTAAGCATTCTGAAAACCTGGGAACAAGTTTTAGATTTTTTTAGAAAAATACGTTCAGCTGAAACTACTGAGGGATACTCCATGGACGGCGTGCGTGGAGTGGAAGTTAAAAGAACTCCACGGAACAGTGAGGCTCGATCGTTCACGCAGAAGTGCCGCGTGTGCCGTAGTGAATGTTCAACGACCTGAATAGGGCAACTGGAACGCAGGCGGAGCAGCTCCGGGCACGGACAGGAGCTCAGTTATCTTGTAACAAAGTAAACCTTGTTCTGTAGATAAATCTTTCCTAAGGTAATTAGTGGGGCAAGTACATTAATTAACCTATTTATAATATTCCAGGGGTGGAGTTTGATGTGGCAAGATCTGATTTTAAGATTCAAAATCACGCTCGCCGCTTCTGTGTATTGTATAAAGATTAGACAGTGATTATCTAATATGTTACTGATAATGAATTATTTTATGTATGAATGCCACAGTAATTAAAGCATTTCTCGTGGTGTGTTTTCCTTGACCTTTGATGCACGAAGGATTGAGCCGTGTAGCTTAAAGGGTGTTCAGCAAATAAAGTCTTTTGGCGTCAAAACCAAAGCACGAGTGTGTTTTGCACTACATGAGTACAATTAGTTCTAACTAAATAAGTAGCCTTTCCCTCGGGTGTGTTTGATACAATTTTGTTTAACTTTTCATGATCATGTACGTCCTCATTATAAATACGTTCAGCCCCTATTTAATGTATCTCTCACAGGATCATTTTTCTGATTGTCTCTATTGCCAGAACTGAGATTGTCTCTATTGCCAGAACGCACTTGAACCATGTTCCACTGCCCCCATGCGTTCGAACGTTATAGGCTGATGCGAGATCGCATCGTAATTGGTGGGTTCAAACTTTTCATTGCTGTAGGATTTTATTACATGAAAACGATAGTACATTTCTTTACAAATCTTAACCAATACATCCGCGTGAAACATGGCTTAGCCACTCGCCACTATTTTATCATTAGTTCACCAACTTCCATGAAGGCTCTTGATTTTAACACACAGCTCCGTTCGAAAGGTTATTTATGCGTAAACGCAGTGTATCTGAAACAAGAGACAAATACCATTCGCTGTAGTGCACACTCTGTATTGCACACGCTGTAGTGTAGCTTGAACTACGTCCAGAGCGAGGTTTTAGAGCGTCTTTATAATGTTCTGCTGACAGAGAAATTATTTCCAACGCTATCGTAACAAAACACAGCGAAAAATATCGCACGCCAATAATCAGTTTCTTGCACCTCAGGGTTGAATATTTTCAGGACTCGAGGGAAAGAATTAACATGAAAGCACGGGTCAAGTTCAGACAAGCTCGTTGTATCTGGCTGGGAAGTCTGTAAATAAAATTGACTTCGTCAGGAACGCAAGATAACGTCAATCAGGGAAGGCAGAGAAAAATGAATCATAAAAATTTTGAGAGATCGAACCGCGAAATGGAAACTTCTCATGAGATGTAAGGAGAGACATTTCATCTCAGCCATTAGGGTGAAATTCTCGTATCGCACCGCGACCTGCACGCGATGTCACTGGTCTGTCAGTGACCTAGAACTCAGTTCTGAGAGCCAACAGCAGATCTGGGGTCAGAGATTTTCAGACAATTTGCTCCGTCATAGCGGTACTGCTAGTAACCCAAGTTTGTTCTTAAAAATCACCATAATTTTAATACTCTTGTGAGATACCTTGACGTTGGGTGTTATTCTGTGCTCAAATTTAACTAGCCACAAAGTTTAAATCTCCCGAAGAGTAGCCCAATCGACTTATACGAACTTGCGTAACTAGCTGTACGGTTACGATGACATTTATTTTTCAAATTCAAGTCCTTGTTATGATAGCGCTGAAGCCCTTCATTATAAAATGTGTGTAATGTATTATTAGCATTCTCTACTTTTACAACATCACCAGGTGAGCTTTATGAAAATGAGCAGGTAGCTGAGCTCTCAAGGGTATAGCTTCATAGAATCGCTGGCTTATCCATGCTCTGTGATGCATAATTCATCTCTGAGGTATTCGGCAGCGCAAACTGGAGCCCATAAGCGCATCAAAAAAATAACTGAAATAGCGTTAAATGTTAAACTTTCAAAATCTGGGTACCAATTACTTTTTAAAAAAGAAGTAATTTTAAAAAGTAGAAATTCTAAATAAGTGGCAACGCACAACGTCTGATGGATAAACACTTCTACAGGATGTGATAACATTAATTAAATATTTCCCTCCCAAGCGCTGCCAGCTTTTTGTATTTCAAGACTTGTGTGATGGAGATTTTAAGTATAATATGTAAGTAAGGAAAAACTCATATATATATCAGTAATGGCACAAAGAAAGTAAGACCTGAAAACTTCATTTAACCTCATTCACAGGTTAGCGCATCGTTTTTGTATAACGAATTTGATGTCATCTTCATTGTTTGACCCCAACCTGTTTTACTTAAAGGTCAACCAACGTGTTAACTTACGAGCGAGAGTTCTTCTGTACACATTCATGAGAATGTTTGATTATCACTGATTTTAGCAACAAAAGAAAAAAACGCATTGGCAAAAAATTGATGACCTTGCTTTCGCAAGCACTTTACTCATCAATTGACTTCCACTGTTGACTTAGAGGCAAATCAATATCGTAAAAATACTACACGAGTCTCGAGGATTACTACACTATTATAAGTTTATTCGAACAATTGCTCCTCCAACTTCGTCGAATGTTAGTCGTTCGTTACTAAAAGTTCCAGCATTACGCTGAGCAGTAATTCAAGAGCTAGATGCCTTCTCTCCCATTACTTGGAAATACTTGCATCCTTAACTGATTTAAGGAATTTATTGAGAGATATTTTTATTGATGAANTACTCATCAATTGACTTCCACTGTTGACTTAGAGGCAAATCAATATCGTAAAAATACTACACGAGTCTCGAGGATTACTACACTATTATAAGTTTATTCGAACAACTGCTCCTCCAACTTCGTCGAATGTTAGTCGTTCGTTACTAAAAGTTCCAGCATTACGCTGACCAGTAATTCAAGAGCTAGATGCCTTCTCTCCCATTACTTGGAAATACTTGCGTCCTTAACTCATTTAAGGAATTTATTGAGAGATATTTTTATTGATGAACATATTTTCCCCCTCAGAATTTCAGGAAAAAGAGCAAAAAATTTTACCTCGCTCTGTGAACAGTGACTTTTGCAGCTGTAGAAAAACTTCAAAGAAAGAAAGAAGAAATAATAACGCTGGCACTGAGAAGGGACAAGAAATAAAACACGAACATGCCTCAAGCGTCTAGTCTGTGCCTGAGCAGTCGTTCACCTTGCCCAGCCACCTCGGTGTCAAGGCAGCTCGTATAACTGCATTTAAATGCAAAAACAGCCTATAAAACTGATTTTCTTGAGACCCAGTCGAGCAGGTGACACCTCCAAGTATTGCTTTCGCCTTTCATAAATTCGTGGCATAAAACTACGAGTGGACGAGTCCGCTTAAATGACATTTTTGTACGCTCTTCGGTGCTTTGAAGATGTCAGGAGAATGTCCATCGATTCGAATTTTGATATCCAGTATATATGTAATTGAACTTGAAATTGCTGGTAAATTCGTCTTCACAATTGCATACGCCTACTCATGTTGAAAATACTATTAACATACATTATGCTAAAGATTAAAAATGGTTATTGATGTTGACTTGATCTCTGATTTAGACATGGCTGAAAATACCTCTGTGAAGCATTGGTAACTTCTAATTTGAGTCTCATGACAACGACGCAAAATTTATTCCAGAATATTCAATGAGCATAAGTGTTTTGTGTTTTCCCGATTTAATAAGTCACAGGTTGTTGAGTGTATGATGGTTCAGAAGTTAAACGGTTCACTGACGCTTTCCTGTATCTATAAAGAACTGAACGCAATCTATTTTTCATGGAAAACCAAGTGGATAGGTGAATTATAATTGATGCATTACATTCATCATACTCGAATAGTTCAATGTTACTTTGACGAAGATTATACGTTCCGTTAGGGCTGCAGGTTACTCAAGCATTATAGTGAGCTACCGTCAAGAGGCAGATCTTGGCAATTGACCCTTTATTTGTACGTTAGGTTGTTGTAACTCATATGGAAACCTATTTTCAAATTAACTTACCAATTTCTGTGTTCATCCACGGTGAATTTTTAACCACCCCTGATTATAGCAAGTTTGCTATGTGCATAGACGTCATTTTCTATTTTGATAACAACGTGTTCGTATTGAGCTGCTTACAAACATTCATGATAATGGTAATATATTTTAATGAAAGTTGCGTGCTTGCAAATTTCTGGATGGTGAATAATGGAGACACCAGTGCAACAACTCAGAAAAGGAAATAACCAATTTTTCAAGTTAATCATCGAACGAATAGTAAGGTAGTCAACATATTCAAAGATGACGGCCATTCTCATGTGGAACAACGCTCAGGAAGGTCAAGCATCATGACGTCAGAGCAAACTGAGAGGGCACTGAACAGAGAAATCATCAGGAACTGTCGTCAGAGAGTCAAAGATGTCGCCAACTGCAGTCGTTTGTCGCCATGCGCGGCGAGACTGACAGAAAAAGAAATATGATTAAAGATGATTTGCAGGAACGAAACCAACGATTTGGTTTAAGAAGCCAGGCACGTGGACTTGACAGCGAATTCGGAACAAGAGGTAATGAATTTTGGGCGGTGTGTAATTTGGTTAGATCAGAGTAAATCAGTCAGTATTCAAATTAGAGACAAGTATATGTTTACGGAACTCGGATTGACTCGTGGGAGGCTGAATGTCTGCAGGCGACCGAGAAACAGGGTTGGATTGGAGTAATCGTCTAGGGTGCCGTCAGTGTTGGAGGAAAATATGAGTTCATTTCCCCTGACGAGCGGTTGAGTGACCCAAAATACTGGAAAATATATGAGAAATATATTTTCCAATTTTCAACTGGCTGTTTCCAATTTTCAAAACCAGTCACGGTCGCCTGTGAGGAATGGTTCCCTCGTTCAGGACGTGATTTATTTCTCCTGGCTAAAAACTCACTGTAAATTACTGTACATCATTACGGGATAAATAACAGACATGTAGGCTATGTGAGGGTATTTAGAGTAAAATAAAACTCATTGTTGCTGGTACTAAGATGAATTAGAAATTTAGTTTCGGTTTATGTCGCCCACTTTTTCATTTAAACTGGGTGACCGCTTAACAGGTACGATATTTTTTTACACCTTTGAGTTCTGGCAGTCGGTGAACATTTGTTTACGCGCACATCACTCACAGAAAAATGTGATTCACTACTCTAGAAGTACAGCATTACGTTATATTACTAGGACGCCATTTCCTCATTATCATATTTCAATGACTAAAACACTAGAAGTTGGTTAAGAATAACCTGTACAAGATGTCCAAGTGATGCAATTTGATTTAGTGAAAAAATAATGTGCAAGAAGAAAAAAGATGAGTTGTAAGACACTCACAGTAATATTCTAGCATTATTAAAAATTTAATAATTGGCCAAAAGAAAAATGAATGCTGAACTTAAAACGTTAAAGGGTGAACTTGTTGAACTTTGGTCAATGCAAATTAATTACAAACTCAGTGAAATGAATCCAGTGACTATAAGAAGAGCCTCACTCAGGAACATCCACTGCAGAGAGCCCCGAGTGAGAGTCGAGGACACATTTTTTACAGGTCATAATCGCAATTCTTCGCGCGGTGCCACCTTGCCCGACGACGCGAGCTGTTCGTTGGCTCAGGAGCAAGTCATGCTCATACTCCATTCATATTCTTTCCTCTGTGCTGCAGTCACGAATTTAAGCAGCTAATTTAAAATATTTACAGCGCTTTATGGGTACGGAGACGATTCTCGTTTGTCTCGTGTTGTAAAAGTTGCCTAAACTGATTTTGAATGATTTTCTCACGCTGCTCATTTGTTTCATTCTACCAACTCAACATGTTAAGGCTACGAGAACGGGCATGCATTCACTATGGAAATTTGTGTTCAACAGACAATAATAATTGTTCCCACAGGAGAGCCAGTTTTTATATATCCCAGACGAGTTAGGCGTGCACCCACAAAACTGCACTACAGCGATCACTTTAGCGGTGAGAAAAATGTTAGAACTTCAGCTTGCTTTCGCAATACTGTGTTTGAACCAGGCCTTCACCTCTGAATACTCAAGCGGCACTTAAAATATATGCTTAAAAGCAAGCACTTGAGTAGCGTCAGTGCACCTGAAAGTCATTTCCTCTTTTTTGTCTCAGTTCCCATACCCTGCCGACACATTATGGGAATAGAATAGAACTTGGTTACAGAGACGACCTTTCAAGTTCAAGTTCTTTCTCGTCAAACACCTATGAAGAAATGTCAGGAGAATTTAAGTAGGAAAAATGAGGTATTTTAAGGAATTGTTATTGATATTACATACCAGTTCATGCTGACTACAATCATTACTGCTACATCTACTACTTCGGTAGAGAAGGAATTGGAAAGGGAGAAGGAAAAAGAATCACTACTTCATTTTCAGGAATCATCTTTCATGTATTGGTATCAGTTCCTTCGTTTTAGTTTTAGGCTAAGAGAGAAGCTATTTTATAGGATAAGTATCTAATTATTTTGCAGCTTTTTTATGCCTTCCGTGAGCATCCCCTACCGTCACGTGTGTCATTCTCTCATTTCGGCATGTTGATGGTAGCCTCACCGTCAGTTTTACCTCGTATCAATTGCCATCTTTTCCTCATTACGGCCTCACATTGGCTCCTCTTCTGTTTAATTTCGTATCAAATGCCGCGTCGCAACCTCGTGTGAGCCCTTCATTGACAGATTTTACATTGGCCTCATTTTGGATTCTCGATACACTTCCCTTCTAGGCAGTGTCAACTTTTTTCTGTTTTTAATTGAGACTACACCAGCTTGCGTATATTTTTACTTTTACCTGTCGTGTAACAGCCTGGCTTTTATTTTGATTTTAACAAACTATGCCGTAGAACTTTTTGTTTCTTTTTTTGGCAGTATTGTTCTTTCCAGAAGAAGTTCGATTTTTGTGTGAGAGTTTCAGCAGCCAAAATATGGAACTCAGGGTTACAAGGATGACGTGAAAAACGAATATAATCTCTGACTTTCTGTAAAACAAAAGTAGCTCCAGTGACCTGAATACGGCTGAACATGCATAAATTACAGGCTGTCCCAGACAGGATACCACACAAAAAGTCATTTCGGTCTAGAAAAACATTTTTATTCGAACATGCACTGTTTTGATACTTGCATACGATCGCCATAATAAGCATCAATTGCTGTTGCTACGGCATATTTCGAACCTTTTGATAAAATTTCATGAAACTTTCACCATGGTGTCATCTATAGGTCCTAGGGTGTTCCAGATTTTCTTTGGGATTTTTTCCAGTTCTTGCGTGCACGATCATTTTTTCCACTCATTGTTTTCCACTAAAATCGATAACTATATTTTACAAAATCGTAGCACGCATTTGCGAGTAAGAATATAATCTGTGTCGTATAACTCCTTCTTCATCAACGTCTCTTTGCTTTTTTAAACTATTATATGAATTTTTGAACACATAGTAAACAAACCGAGCGAATACATTTGTATGGTTTTTCTCTTGTTTCCGATCACTTACGTTGCTATAATCTCACCTAAAAAACCATCGTTGAATTGAATCTTATGTATCCGACGTGATTGAAAATATAAAAATTTTCTTTTCGTATCCCTTAATTTACTCATTAGATTTTCATAATCTGTGAGCGCGAAGAACAATGTGTATGTAAAAGGTTGTAGTGGTGATAAACTCTAGAGATTCTCTCTAGGAAGAGTTGATCATGCCCAATTGAAATTTATCAGAGTTCAATTTATCAAAGTAGCTGAGCTCTTTCATCCTTTCTCCTCCAAGAAACATGTCGTTTGCCTCATCTATGCTTAAAGTTTTGGAGAGAATATTTTCAAACAGATTTTCTGAGGAAATGAGGAAAAATACACCTTTAAAATTGAAGATGTTTTTGTTTTCTCTGTTTTTATTGTCCGTTTGGGTAAGCCATCAAGTCGACCAAAGAATAGTTCAATAGAACCTTTTTTTCATTTGCCTGTCATACTTTATCTTTCTTTGTAAGCTCTTCTTTCCTTTGTGACTAGTTGACCTGCGGCTGTGATTTATTTTTTCGATTTGTTAATGTTACTCTTCAGTTTATAGTCTTGTAGCTCAAATGAATTGGCTACAATGGACTGTTGCTTCGGATTGCTTTAGTCTTTTGAACCATTCCTTATTACATTTACGTCACATGACTATTTATTTCATAGAAAATGAAACTTTTCATTTCATCGTATTGATAGAATATGGTGCATGATATCAATCGCAGGTTCTTCATTTCTGTTTTACTAAGCATTCCTGAGAGCTTTTTTCTCATCAGTTTTCCGTTGTGGTCTCTGTTTCATCAACTAAACTTTATGGGCGAGTTGTCTCGAATATGTCCTTCTCTGAGGTGTAACAAACATTTTTGAAACGCAAACTTTCCTTTTGTCCATAAAAATTTTCGAACTTAGTTACCTTACCGTGTAAGATTCATCATGATGTGAAGAATGACTTGTTGACCATTAAACCATTTAATTTAACCGTCCTCATTGATGCACTTTACTTTTCTAGTAGCATACCCTTTTACGTGTGCAGGGTTCTTCTCACAAAGCGAGAATCAGTTTCCTGTTTGAGTAACGAGCATAGATATATGGCGAGGAGGCGACTCACTAATGCCAGCAGACGGAAGAGGTGCAGGAAGCAGCAGCGTGTCAAGGGATCCTAGTCTGACGTTAACACGTTGACTACTCTTACGCGGTTGCTACGGTTATTCAAGTTAGTTTGTAATTAGCATAGTTGAAAAATATTTTTCATTGCTCGAATACATTTTTATCTTCCTGAGAAGTGTGAAAAATGTAAGTGCACCTCGAACGCTGAAATCTATTCTAAAGAAAATGTAGTGAAATAATTGAAATGCTGTTCATTTATTCCGGTACGCAAATGAGAAATTTACCTTGTGGTACACAAATGTCCCAATACGTAGTGAACAAGTCAAGCACCACAATGACAAGACGTCATTCTCATTCTCTAGGAACAACAGCTCTGAGTCAACCGCTGTACCTCTCGTGTTGTTCATCGTAAAGTCAATGGAGACACTCCTATTGGGATTTTATTTAAAATGTAAAAGCTTGACAGGGTAAGAAATCATCTAGCACTTCTCGTATTGTTCACACGTTGGTGTAATGCGAAAAAAAAAAGCGGATAGATTTCCTGAGAGTTGATGTTTGTTTTTCTGGTGTCATGTCATTTTTTCACAAGTGATACATCAGTTTAAATAATTCGTTCGCGATCTAAAACTATGTAATCTGATTAAGTATAGTTGAGAGATGAGGTAACTCCTAACCAACACTTTCTCTCATTTTCGTGCTTTGATTGCAATTACGTGCAACATTCACCACACACAAGCTTTCTAAGTTACAGTTTTTTTTCTCATTCGCAAGCAAAACAATTCGCGCTAAAATGGTTATCGGATTGCTAGAGGGAAGGTACAATAACTACAAATAAAATTGATGTAATTCGAAAAATCTACCCATACTTAAATTAAACGTATGTGTGAAGCAGATAAAATGGGCTTCGGTTTAGCACAAAAAACACCAAAGTTACAATTTTTATGTTGTGGGCGCTTAGGTCGATATCGAATTATTTTAAAAGAATAAAATTACCTGAAAATAAGTAAAACCAAGGAGTTATCATGTTGAAGGAGTATACAATGTGTTTTCAGGGTTTTGTATGAGCATGCGAGTGGTCATCCAGCTATTGAATAAATATAAATCTGAAAGTAAGTTTCCGCCCAAAAATGGCATTCACTGCCCGTCGACCAGTATTTGCCATGAATTTGGTATCTGCGCAAGTAACAAATCTTTGCACGAAAAATAATTAAAACCCGAAAGCCTTCCTATAAAAAGGGACAACGCAGGCGAAAATTCAACCAGTAAGTATGCCGAAACTAATCTACAGCAATAGTCCATTTCTTGTTGGTGAAACAGAGGAGAACGAGGTGCTTTTAACGTGGCACAAAATCACAATTTTGACCTACGCCTGGTGAGCAGAGGATGTTTCTCCCACCTGGTGGAACTGAACTTTATGGGTAATGTTGGGCGCAGAAATTTGCGCTCTTTAAGAAAGGTGTTTATTTTTTATTCAGACATGAAGTTAATTTGTTCCATTCCGAAATCAGACCGTTAACAATTAGAAGTTAGAACAATTTTCAAAAAACTGTACCCTTTCCTAAAATCTGTCTTTTGATCAAATTTTAAATTTTTTGCACACATAAATAAAGGCATGCAGAGTGTTATAATTCTATAAACACGGACATATGAAATTTTCATTCATCTGCATGGGCAGAAATAGCTCGAAGGTTCATTTTCTACCGCTACGGAGCGCTTAATTATCATATAAGAGCAACTATTCCTAGGTCAGTAACCATACTTTTCTCGTTATTTTACGTCCAATGACGATATGTGCATTACGGTAGCAGTGCAGCTCTTTGTATATATAGCATTTTCTAAGCTTTTTACGTCTACAAGTTTTTGCAATCGATATCACGAAAACCTTCCTCTTTTTTAAAATAATATTCTCGTCCTAATGAAGAGTGATCTGGCTCGTGTTTCGATTGTGATCAAACATAGCACAAAGGTGACCTGTGCATGTAAGAACAAAAACGTACGTAGTAGAACGCGGTGTGAGATGTGTGCAAAGAATTATCACTTCACTCTCATTAGGTTGTGAAACGCCTCTTTTTACACAACGTATGTGTATAATTTGTCACATTGTTGTAGGCCATGTTCACTTTCAATGCAAATACAAACATGTTTGGTGACTTCGTTACCATGCTAGACAACATGTTATTTACAAAGCTGTGTTTCGGACGAGCAATTTCCATTTTCCTCAGTTTTGAAAGGCTGTTAAAGTTTAAACCATCACTGAACAAATTCGGTGCATTGTACAATTATGTTATTCATCATTACTCTGTGATTCAATTCGCGAGGGTTTTACCTCTCACAATTGATTTGAATAGAAATTCGCCAACACAAGTTGCACTGGACGATTTATAAAATTAGCTTCGAGCGAAGATTGAATGTTGCTGATCTTGACGATTGTTTGGTTGCAGTGATAAGAGCCTTGCAACATGACAATTTCATTCGCTGAGGCAATATTCAAAAATCCTAGTAGTAATTTTGTTCGCAATAAAACATAATTTACATTGATCAATTTTTTCTGAAAATATTATTTGGCGTAGAAGCAGTCCATTTCCATGTACATTTTTTATGAGATTTAATGTGGTGCAAAATTACGACAAAATCTAGGAATTATTAACAAACGGATAATTCCCGCTTCTGTTAATTTATTACCACTAAAAGAGAAGATTTGAGAATTTCATTTAAACAATTGATTTTTTCACAATTAATTTATCCACAGAATCATTATGTAGATGCATTACAATGGACAAGCTGAAATACATTCGTTTGTGGGTCTCAATATGTTCAGTGACACCTTGGGCCTACTTTTGAAATTCAATTTCAAAGTTTACAGTGTTATATACCGTAGAGTTCTTGTCTACACATTAGCCAGATTGATCGCCAGTTACATGAGGTGATGAAATTCAAAATGATCTTCACTGCTACAATGTGTTAAGAGAATAATGCAAGCGAGCACTGTATGTTCACGGCTGAAATGTTGCCCACAACTCTCTGCCTGACACTCATTTTACAATCCTGTGGCTGGTAACCGCGACACTAACCGTTACTGATGTTTGAAACACGGATGCCAGATTGGCATTTTTGCTCAAGATTATTATACTTCACTTTTTTGGGTACAAAATTTGGTCGAAAAGGCCATTCAACATTGAGCACTCATTCAGGATTGCTAAATCTTTCAGACCAAACCTTAATGGGAATTCTTTCACAGCAACAGATTAGATTAGATGTTAGTTTAAGCCTCGCTAACCGCTAAAAATAAAAGCGTTCCGAAGAGAAAAAGCGTTCCTCGTAAAATTTTATACTTATAATTGAGCACTAAGCCTTGCATACCATGGAGTTATAGAAAAAAACGAGCTGTGAGCAGCCATAGTCAACTACCTATTTGACATTCTTATGAGGATTAAATGAAAAAATGATGCAATCCATGTAAAGAAGGTCAATATTAAGCTATTTCACTCCAACCGTACAGAGCTAAATCTAACACAGCTGCTGTGACTTCAGGTCCCGAGAGAATTATTATAATACGGAAGTTGAGCAAAAACTTCCGGCTTCAGAATTTTTTCTTCTTTGTTTTTCCCGTACATGGAAAATTTTTTCAAGTAAGGAAGATTAAGAAGTATAATTTCTTAGCTGGTTTGCCCGTGAGCATGTGCATCAAAACACTCAATGTCCAAAACTGTGAATCGAATTGAGATGTCAACTTTAATTTTACACTCATAACAATTTTTACGATTTGGGGGAAACGTTAAAATACATATAGAAATGGTAAATGATAGCTCCATTCAACTCGCTCTTAGCTCATAATGTGATAAATACTAACAATTGCTTGGGTAAATGAGATCTATGTGCTTGTGAAACGTATGTGAGCCAATGGTTCTGTGATTCCACTTGCTCGTGAATAGGTCAAACAACGGGCAGCTAACATGCCACGTCGTCTTTTGGCCCACAAGTTGAAGACAATGTGCCTTGTGTTGACAATGCCGAGACGCTCATGATCCATTCTCTCGCACTGAATGCAGAGTGAAAGTAAAGAATTTAAGTGCACTGATCGCTGTCTAATTTTACATGAGAGAAAGCAACATCATTAGCAAGAAGTGTTCATGCAATCAAAATTTTCATGCGTTCATAAATAACATTTTCTACGAACCTCCCTCAAATTTTGCTGGCAGATGTCACACGGAAGAGCCCTCACGAAGTAATGAGGATATAAGAACGTGATGAAGAAATGCACGAAGACTACAACATCTGAAAAAGAGTTCCTTTCACCCTGCGCCCAATGAGATGCTGTTGTAAGAGCTTCTGTTGTTACTGCTATCGTTGCAGAGCCGCTCCTCGGCTCCATATCGCCCAGACGATGTTGTTGCAGCGCTCATGTAAGGAGGTGAATCGACGCACACATGGGCTGATGTACATGGTGCGCGATGAACTCAAACATTTTAACCCTAGCGTTACCTCGTCGCCCTGGCTTCTGATCAAAACACTCAGATTTGTTTTTTTAATAGATCCGGTATCACTTACTCTCTGGCTACCATGAAGGGTTGTTACTGTGAAACCCCTCAGGGGGATACAACTATTGTATTGCTGTATCAAGTCACAGCAGCTGTGTTATATTTAGCTCTGTATGGTTGGAGTGAAATAGCTCAATATTGACCTTCTTTATATGTATTTCATCATTTTTTCCTTTAATCCTCATAAGAATGTCAAATAGGTAGTTCACTATGACTGCTCAAAGCTCGTTTATAACTCCATGGAATGCAATGCGTAGTGCTAACTTATTAGTATAAAATTGTACGAGTGCGAGCTTTTTCTAGAGGAAGCGGAGCTCATGTTTTGTCAGCGCAGAGAAGTTCAAAAATTTCGGCCTTCAGAGGCTGTGAACCAGTATGTCATAAGATGCCAAAGTTACAACCCTTTTATTGGGGATTAAACACCCCATGTATGTCAGAGAAGCAACAAAATAGGATTTGAAATCAAATGTGGACCCAAGGCTGAGAAATGCTATTAGCTGATCCATGATAAAAATTTGAATTATGATTACATTTTTCTTAAAGACTGAGTTATTATATTTATAAGTTCCATTCCTCTTATTTTCGCATTTTCATGTTTTTGAGTACTAATCACTCACGGATCGATTTTACTACAAGAGAGTATTAGGGTTTCCCACAATTATTCACTTATAAACATTGAAACTAATTCAGTGCAAGGATAAACATCGAATATCAGTATTAGTGACCCTCTTCTTTAACGCCAGTTCCAATTGATATGAGTAACTTTTTCGAACTAAAGGCACACTAGTTTGAAGCCCCGGCTACTAGCACAGCCCCACGTCCAGACTCCGTCAATAAATGGCAAAATAAACGTATTTAATCAATTCCCTCACTGAGGATTACGGTCAAAACAAGAAGAGAATGGCTCAAGGGAACAAGAATAAATGAATAAATTTGAATATTTCAATTTACCTCCACAACCCTGACTTCAACAGCTAGGAAAAACTCGTGATGATTTTTTGGTGAGGCTTTATTTAAGTTTGTACAGGGCGATTTCATTAAACTGTTTATACTTTCCCAGTCGCCGCAGCCCGCGCAAAGAGATATAGTCTCTCTTGCGCTGAAGATTCTAGTGCATGTAATCCGATTCCGATCCACGCAAGACGTGTTTCAAGTTTATCCACTGAACGTTATTGATCCCAAGGAACTGCGATAGATTTTGACAAGGCCCCTAATGACGCAATTCGTGCTCAGTCAACTGGCATATATATGTGAAAATTTCGTTCAGGAGCAACTCATCTTTGTGCCAAGCAATGAAATAGTTTATGTGGAGCATCAATGAAGTATTAGCCCCTGTCAATAACAGATATTGTACTCCGAACCGTTGTTCATTTAAATGAAACACTATTTTTTAAACTTTGAATCAATTCGAAAAACTTTCCCCAATATATTTGCATGGATAACCGTTTACATACACATTGGTTACACAGCCAAATTTTTTTATTTTACGATACAACCAAAATTGGAATCGAAAGCTACAACAATTTAAATGTTTTGGCGGCTTGTTCACTTGAACCTAACTTCAAGTTGGATTAGGAAGTGAATCTCCTAATTTGGTGACAGATAAATTAAAATGGATCCTAAGAACTTACTCACATCTCATGTCTTCCATATGTTGGAAAATCCTGGTGTAAGTTGACGACCCGACGTATAATTTAATGGCGTCTCGCATCTGTTATGAAAAATTCTCGCTTTTGGTCGAGACAATTGTACCACAACTAACTCATTTTCTTCTCTGCATTTTTTCCCGTACGTTACCTTTAAACTAAAATTTTCATCCAAAGTGAGCCAAAAAATAAATGATCTGAGTTTGCCTCGCATACGCACGTCCGACAGCTGCACGACATGGGAAAACAGTGAATCTTGAAATCCGGGAAATTTTAAAGCAAGAGATGCTTGTAAAATGTCTTTAATTCAGTCACAGAATCAGTCTTGCCTGGTTGTGTTGCAGTTTCTGCTTGATAAAACTATCACAGTGAACGGACAGGAAATCTGAATCACAAAAACTTGAGAAGTTATCAGCTTGAATGCAAATGTTTTATGAGTAATTGAGCTGACAAATAGCGTGCATGAAAAGAACAAGCACAGAAAATTCCTTCTACTATATATGCTTTGAGTAAAATTGCCTCTTCAAAATTCAATGGTGAAGAATTCCTTTGTCAGATTCAAATTACAGTCCCGACTGGACCGGGGGGAAAACTCATCAGATTTATTGTTCATCAGATTTATTGGCCTTCTGTTCAAAGCACAAGTCTACGAATGCTTCTAGAAGGAACTTTTGTATAAAAAATATTTCATTAAGCCTAACTGAACATGTGTAATTAATTTTAGTTAAGAATAAAATTATTCAATTTTCCCCTCCATTTCTCCGCGACGGAGCCGTTGAGTTTCTTCTGTAGGATCACAGAACAGACGGCAGCCCCCACCGCCCGCAGACAGGCAATCAGCCGTCAAGCGAGCCAGCAATCATGAAGCAGGGCTCCAAAATTTAAACTTCAGAATACATTTGCATAGACTGTGCAGAGAGCTGAACCATTCTCAAATAAAACTGAAGTTCAAGAGCTTCATTAATTCCATTGTGCATCAGACACTTCCTTACCAAAACTTGCAAAAATACTGTATTTTTGCATCGGGGACGGCGCGGCTGGTAAATACATCTCTTGACCGTGATCCTTCAGCCAAGTGCTTTTGCTGGCACTGTAATGCCGGCCGAGGCCTTCATAAGCTCACGGGCATTATTGTTGGTGAGGAGCCTCTCTCTTGAATCCACACTAGCAAAAAATTCCGAAGCATTCTTGCTGTGCACAGAGCAAGATCTTACGTCCAAATTTGAGGAACTTGAAAAAAAGAGAAGACATGAACGTGTCGTGTGTTTGCCCTAACTTGCTGGCCCTCTTTACAGGCAGGACGGAATAAGACATAATGCCACCACACGTCCAGTGCAGTAGCAATGATGTGCTGAAGATAAGAATACGGCTTCGATGAGCGACATGCAACGTCTTTAAATTTGAAAATCTATCCTTCCCGGTATTCACGTGTCTGTTAGATCTCTTGTTTTCTTCGCTCATGTCAAATTGGTAAGAGAGTTTTGCTATCCGATTTTCATCTTCATAAATGGTTTTGCTGACAAATTTTTCTCCGTGCGTCTGATGCGAAATAATTTAATTTACACTTTTTCCCAATGATTTTTTCATTAATACATTCATTTGTAATAAAACTGATGCACGGGTCGTCAACGCGGATGATTGCGTAACGCTCAATTTTTTACCAGTATTTTTCTATAGTTCAAAGCGAGCAGCGTTGAATTGTTCGGTAAAAAGCTTCTCGAGTACTCACGCACGTATTTAGTTTGTATCATATTTTCAGTTTGGGCCGTTGGAGTCGTGGTTCTGTCGGCGTTTCAATTTGATTCTGCACAGTCATGCTTTTCACGTGGCACCATAGATTTGACTCTCACTTTTAAAAGCTGCTATCGCTCTCTATCCCTAGTGAATTATAATGAAGAAAAAAGATGAGCCACAGAAATGTTTGAATTTTTAACTGCGTAAAATATCAAAAAGAAATTGAAATATCTTAGAACAAATGAAAGTCATTTTCTGTTATAATTATCAAATTTAGAAGTTGCCGAAAATAATCAAAGTGACTTGAAATAAAAGTACATCTCCTTATTCTCCACCGATCGAACAAGGCAGTTACCCTGAGGCAAGGATACCAATCCAGAAAGTGTTGCAAAAAGTAAGCCTGTATTCCGCAAACACTAAGCGCAAACAGCATTGTGCAGCTGTGTATCATGGCGGAGTTCAGGAATGCGCTCCGACATAATGGTTGCTGTGCCTGGGAATCGTGACCTCCAAATGACGAAGCCTCTTTTGAAACGGAGAAAGTTCTTCTTAAGGGGCCTGAGAGCAAAACACTTCACGGGAGACAAATGCGAAGCAAGACACTGAAGTTCTTAATGGGCGCACGCAGCCACGGTTGAAGCGCACGGCCCCCTGCTCGAATAGACTCAATGAACGATTCACAGATTGAACAATCGATCATGATTCGGTCGGTTGAACTTACTTGTCTTCTTCCGCTCATTGGTCTCTCCGTTGAAATTCGGGATGACTGAACGTAAGTGACGTGCTTTTAAGAAGCTCTGCAAAAAACTTCAGGAGAATGCGGTCGTAAAGGCATCGAAAATGTCGGTTTCTCGCTGCCTATATCGAACAAAAACAAAATTTGATGAATACAGCATTTGTACTTTCTTGCTTGCATGCTGCAAAGTGGAATAAATTCTTAGGTTAGTGTCTGTCGAAACTGCTTTATGGAGTTTAATCATAAGACTTTCAATTCATAAATTCCTGCTTCTTTTTATTAGCATCTTTATTCGAACATCAAAAACTCGCTTGATGGTTTGCATACAATTCGGAGAAGCGAACAACATTCATGTGAATGTTGCCTTTTTGAACAATTTAAAGCAGTTACCGTAAAGATAGACAGTGCTAGGCATTCTCGCGTTCCCTTTAAACGTCTGTCCGTTATCTCGTCGTGATCGTGAGGCGCTCTGACTGAAGACCTTCGAGCGGGCCAACGTGTCCCAAGATTATAGTGCCAGAGCCAGCGAAAGTGAGAGATGATGACCAGGGAGGCACGCTAATTTTCCGATAACGGGACAGTTACGCAAGCTGCGAATCCTTACAGAGAGACTGAGACACTGATTCAGCAACACACTCTATTTGCATGCAGCCGGTCGGGGGCATTTGTTGCAACATGAAATGGGTTTCCTTCATATCAACGAAACGCAGTGACATCTGCGGTTTTTTGGAAGAGAATGATCATCTGAAAGTACATTCATATCCTCTTAAATTGAAATCACTAGATAATATAAAAATAGAAAGTTATGCTTAGCGAATGAGCCAGCATAGTCCAGTCTACTAGCACTAACACATCTGCAGATTTGTTCCTTATTTGATGGAATTGGCTGGTGCTCAGCAGCTGGTAAATCAGCTTCATACACGGGAGTGATCGATAATTCTTGGCTGCAGTGCACTTCTAGACCTGGATTAATGTCTTTCACCTCAAGAGTCAAGACTGGATGGCTGCCACCACTCAGTCGGGGTTGTATGTCAGAGACTATTGCTTGAGGATTGTTCAACCCCAGTGGATCACAGTTTAGCTTTTCGCCGCGGCCTCTATGTTAGCCGCTTAGTGCAGAAGCTGTCCTTGGGCGTCTAAAATTATAGATGCTCCGTCGAGCGAAAAGTTTGATTGTGAAGTAACTCGTATGGCCTGGAGGTCGCAAGGTACAGCAGGATGCTAAATTAGATCTGCGTTGAGTTCATACGCTGTCCTTATCGACTGGTTCTCAACTATGTTCACTTATCGTTCTACTTCCTAGAGAGCAGTTTTTGAATTCAAAGACAAATAAATATGTTAAATATTTTTTGAAAGAAATACGAAATCAGGAAATTTAAAATGGATCGTCTGAACATAAAAATTGTTATATGAAAATGACCAGCGGCGTCTTGTTTTTAGTATACCTTAAGTAAAAAATCCCTATATTTATAAGCATTGTGAAGTTCTACTGTGTAAATGTATAACGTATTTTGAATTTTTTTTTGTGTGTTCACCATGTAGGCCTGTAGCTTAATCTGTTCAACATATTGAAACAGTAAATTAGAGAAAAAACTTACAACATATGAGTAACATAGAAATATTAAATACTTTTTAGAAAAAATTTCCAGAGGAAGAAAAGAAATGTAATTTAGACTACATCTTGAATTGAACGTTTAATGATTGAGCTCATTTAAAATAAGAAATTATGGAGGAGCAATAGAAAAACATTCTATTCGAGAGAATTCAACAAAAATATGAAGAAACAGTGAACAGCTGATGATTCGATTGGTATGAAATTATTGGCTAGCTATTTCGAAAGGCTTTAACATTCGAACAGGCGTTAACATTCGGTCAGCTTGCCTCTAAAAATTTACTTCAACATTCCTACTTAGTAAATCATATGATCTGCTTGCGAAACACTGATGTATGCTAGTGAAATGACCGAACAACTGCGAAATAAACCAGTTCGGCGATTGCGATCAGCGTGCTCAGTAAACCCGCAACGCGAAGTGCTCGGTGGGAGGAACTCACTCACTGAGATGCACACAACTTCGTCTCTAAATCTGAGGTCCAAAATCCAAACCATAGTCAGCTATACGCTTCTCGTAACCGCAGGAGCATTACAGAAGAGTTATGATTCTTTTTCCTCGGGATCATTGGAAGTTCAGTCCTGCTGCTGCACGGAATGCAAGCAAAGCCCAGGACTTACGAGGTGAGTGGCACCACAGCGTGAGATCGAGACGAGGACTCGCCTAATGCACTCAAGTCACACTGCAAAATTACGCTTGAACTCGGCCGTAATTTGTGAAGCCTTGCAAGCCTGTCTTTAGCTCATGCTCGAATTTATCTTTGAAAGTTAGTGATAGTGTTCAAGTTTATCAGTGCTAAAATTTCCACTGCGAACTTGGAAGTATGAAATCAAATTTTGGTTTGTAATAAGTTGATGGATTATGGTAAGATTAGAGATGAACTGAAGCGTTAGCAGCCCACGGGTTTTTGGTGAACAAAGTTAAAATTAACGTGCAGTATGGTCTTCATCCACTTCACCAAGATTGCCTAAAAATGGCATAAGCTAATCATTTCCTTCATATTCTAGTCATCTTTTGAACTTTCTTTAAACACTGAGAGAAGCTCAGAAGGTAATTTCTAAACTAGACGTGTTTCTGAGTTCCCAATCGTTTTTCTTTTTGAAAATTGTTAGGAACTTCAATTTTCACTACAACTGTATCGGAAACATCCAACGACCTGAAAGTTTCCGAATGGTCGCCAGGTAACCGCAGGTCCGTCAGTCTGGACATTGATGGAATGTTGTTTCCATATATTTTTCAGACACATCGCTGCAGTTGCTCCTCATCGTGCGTAATTTTTGCGCTTCAAGTCCCTCACACGGCAGTGCTTTCAGCTTAATTCAGGTTAAATTATTTAATGAATGAACTCAACGGTTCGAACTTTCACTCCTTACAGTAAAATGAATTCACATAAACTCTGCTTGAAAACATGCGCTTCTCACAGTTAGGTTGTCTAACTGTTAGGTCACAATTAGGATCCCAGAACGAACTGTTAAGTGATGGTTGTCTCCCTCTGACACTAATTACTCCTTCGCTTTATACAATTACTTGCTATTTTTGAATTTCAAAGCATGACTATGCATTCCAGAAATCTGTGTAAGAAAAGTTATTCAATTTATCTAGGAAAAAGTTTCATTCATCACTTTGATCGGACAATTATTAAAGGTAACCTATGTGTGCAAAGAAACATTTATGTACCTGAAGACTAGTGGAAAGATTTACACCTCTGTTTTACCAGTAATGTCATAAAAAATTTGAAGGTTATTTTCCCATTTTGCCTCACCTTAAAACTCAAGCTGAACTGCTTTTCCTTTCGCACTTCTTCTATATCATCAAGGTCAGAACTGTTTAGTGCAAAAAAGAGGAAGCCCGACAGATAAAAGAGTACAATTAATTTCATGACCCTTCTGATAAAACACTGTTCAAAAGTCTTTGCCGGAGCTTATTCTTTTGCCATGGCCGAGACAGTTGGTGTTGAGATTTTGTTTCTGCATGCCCACTCTTTACAGAAGAGATGTGTTCCACTCGAGCCTTGAGGAGAACCAATTATTTCAATTTATAAATAACTTTATCAGCTCACAGTAAAAATTTTGGGAATCCTCATCACAGCTTATTGAACGTTTGGTTTCACTTCTAAGCAAAAATCAACGACCGCATGAAATTACTACGGTTCTCGACAATTGAATTTCCAACAAATCTAAATATTTTACCAATGCTATTTTCCTATGCGCTAGTCTGAAGTATTCTTAGACTTGCTGAAATTAGAAAATACAACCGAATCTTATACAGAACTGACACTGTGAGCTGTTGGCAGCAGATAAGATGGTAAGATAAAGCTGAGGAGCTTTTTAGACTCGACGTATCGCATCTTGTTGCAGAGTGGTGTGCTGAGCAAGTCTGCGTTGCGTGAGGCCCTCTTTTTGATGGACACCCTAATGTTGCCCTTTTTCCATGAGTCATTGGGAGACGTGACCCTGCCAGGTGTTGCATCACTCGAACTGACACTCTCTTGATGATCTAACGAGTGGCTGCCTGATATAACAAGGAGACCTGGCACTAGAAAAGGCACCACTGCAATGTTCGCATCTCCGCACTCTGACTCGGCAACGAGCGACTTTCGAAAAAACACTTTGCTTTTGTGATAATAAAACGTGACCCTATGTGTACATACAAGGTTCCATTCACCTTTTACGTCCAATTAAGGAAAACTCAATGCGGCCACCATATCTACTTTCATCTCAAGCCCAACCACGAATGTCGAAAGGAAAATAACGAAAGTAGACCTTAAGGACGAATTGCCGTAGGATAGAACGCATCTCTCATGGGAATAGGTTTTGCGTTTAAAGCTTACAAACTCAGGGAAGTTACAATTTTACAACATAAAAGGGGTGAGTGTTCAAAGGAAGTTAATTAACCGAACCGATGGTAACGGTGAAAACACCAAAAGTGGACTGGATTCCCATTACGAAGAAACGCATCATGGAATGAAAAATGGAAGAAAAACTGTTCACTCATATTGTGTAAAATTTGCATTGAAAATGTCCTCTAGTTGGTACATCATCAAAAATAGTCATAATAGCCAACCATGTAAATGGTTGAACCGAAGACTGAGAGTAAAGCATGAAAACGTACTCCATGGTCAATTTTTCTAAATGAGATAAAACTTACAAAAGCTAATGAGAAACATGAGCTTAGGCTTACACAGTAATCGTTGATATTGTTGAAAGAAATATGAGTCGATGCAGTACTGTATATACGATTAACGTGAAGGTAGCTCAAAGGTTTGAAAACTAGATTTTCGTGCACACATATCGACAAGCACCAGTACTTGACTAGGAGAACACACTTTGCCACACAACATTGTCATGAAATTCCATTCCTAAAACGCTCTGGCATAAAAAGTTCGCTAGAAACAGAAACGAGAACGGATTTTTGCAAAAAGCAAACAAAAACATTTAACGACAGGTATAGAATCTTACCTCATAGTACTCTTGATGTGTTTATTTATTCATAGATTTGGTGTCCGTTTCTTATAAAGCATAGGATACCATTCAAATGATTTATAAAACCTGGCATCTGCTGACTTTTGTTTACCAACTAAAAAATATTGCGGCGTTGAAAATTGAAAAAAATTCTTGGCTAAGAATATGTAAATAATAATACACTGTTGTTGCTTGCTTGGTCAATCAGTCTCTGTCACGTTCTTAAGGATGCCCAATGACTATGTGTGATACGAGTTTCATCAGTGCGCAAGTACAATAATGTTCTAACTGCGTATACTATTAGGATGGATACATTTGTTCGTCATCCATATTTGGAAGATTTATTCAAAGAAGCTATCGAATCCCGTCATTTTTGACGGGCCGTTTACACTAGTAATGAAATAAACATTTGTGCTGATGAGCCAATTTCTCAATGCTATTTATCATACGGCGGTGGTATTGATTTGTAATTTAAAAATTGCTAATTGCACACCATCAGGTGATTGTAGTCGTCAAAATATGCTAAAAATATTCTGAAATTAAATGAAAAATCATTTGTCTCGTCAATGATTGCTGGCACAGTCGAGAAACAGTGATGGTGAACTAGTGTACATTAAGTTAAGTGAGTTTCAAAAACGTCCAAGGTTGAGAAATTGAAAATAAAAGTAAAAGTCTCAGAGCAACTATCGTAAAAAGTCACTCAAGTATTGAAATTATTGAAGTATTTACAGATAATGACGTATGAATTTGAACAAAAGAATATAATGAAATTAAGTTAAAAATTACAAGTTATTTAGTGAAAGTCACTGCCTTAGCAATTTTGCAGCAATTTTTGTACATGTACGCATAGTACGCAGGTATTGCTGCATAGAGTTATAGTTGAGAGGCAAAATGGTGCGCTGTTTTGGTCTTGAATAATTCTATCGTTAATTGAGGGATTTTTTACTTCACTCTGTTCAAGTTTGTTCCACAGTGAGGCCCCTGATAGTGACAGAGTTTTCTGCCCACTGCCTAATGAAAGGTAAATAGATCACCAAGACATCTACTCTCAGGTTTGGCTTTCGGGTCACGAAGGAATTGTA
>JACJUY010001268.1:34934-55516 GCA_014220935.1 Platorchestia sp. MABIK
TGACTATTTTAAACGTCTTTTGAAAACATTAGTACATCAAAAATACTTAGACATAGCTGCACGGTAAATTGGAAGTTCCAAATTTATAGAACTCGTGATAAGAACAAAATGTGCAGAAGGATAGGTTTTAGTGGTGTTGGAAATTGAAGCTTACTGTTTTCCGCAGGAAGGAAAATACCAAAAGAATAAACCTATTCAATTTAGCAGAATACCGTCAATTTGGTAAAAATTATAGCTCGCCACTTATGTAATTTTTATCGCGAAATTATTTTGGCGAAGCATTTGCCAAAACGTTTGTCGCACCACGTATTTTTTTCATGCGTCGAAGTTTATACAATCTGAAGATTGTTTGCTCTCGCGAATGATAACTATTTGGCATGCGCTTTGCACTCTCTAACGAGTTAATTTTTGTCATTGCTTTGCAGAAATTCAAATATTTTGGTGATAACTGTTGAAAAATTTTCTTGAAAATCTAGGTGCTTTCATTTTGAACGACGTGCGCGAATATTTAGATGTAGATGGGTGTGTCACCGTTGGTTACTTTTTAAACGATTGTGATATATAATGGGACTGACTCACATTTTTACGGAAAAAATTTCTTTTTTTTTGCTTGAACACGTAACGTTACTCAACTCCAGAAGATTCCTTAGTTACAGCCCAGCTGTTGAATGGGGATGTGGCGCCACCTGGTATTCCTAATGAAATCTTGTTCATTTTTGTTGGTAATGTACCGTTCGTGTTTATTGACGTAGCGACTTGGTTTAGGGCTCCTTTTATTCGTAATTTGATGTACTAAAATCAACAATTACTACATTTTTAATTGAAGCTTGCATTTTTCATCATTTTTATCGTAAATTTTTTTTAAATTTTGGTCTTTATAAAAAATTGCTTATCCGTCAGTAACAACATGAATTTAAAAATAGAAATCGTTTAATATTGTTTTCTGAATGTGATGACACTGAAAGCAACTTTTCAAATCGGTTGGGCTTTTATTTCGCCTTCAAAAGTGCCCCCTTTAATCTTTCTTTTTAAAATAACTCGTTTTCTATGCAACAATTCGAAAAATGTCAATTGGTAAAAACGTTCCAAAATCCTAATTTTCATTAGTATTGCAATATTTAGATAAATCTACCCAATAGAGAAAGCAACCCTAATATTTCACTCTCATAGTTGCACCAATGAGTAATAAATTATAAATTTCATTTTAGCATACCTTCGAATTTTATTGACATTACGACTTGGTTCAAAGCGCAGTCTATTGGTAATTGACTGTTATAACAAATGCTTCATCAACATTTTCTACCTATGCGTTTGAAAAAATGTATGTATGTACTATAGGTCAGTATTTTCATGCGATTGGCTCCCATGAGAAATGCAAGTTTTCATATATTCAGGAATGATTTCGCTAATGTTTATAGACGGAACGATTTGATGTACAGTTCATTTTATTCGTTATTAGATGTAACACAATTTGTGTTGATCACATTTTCAATTCAAGTTTTTACTTTTTTATATTTTTAAATCCTATTAAAACTGATTTTTGATTATTTTTCAAATTCCTATAATGACACAACAAATTTAAATTTGCAATCAGTAGAGATTGTAGAATATTGTTTCTGAGTGCAATGCCACTAAAGATAAATTTTAAAATCAGTTGGTTTGGCATGAATTTCGTCTTGAAAAGGGCCTCCTGAAAACATTCTTTTCAGAATAATAACTCGTTTTCTATGCAAAAAATCGAATAATATTGTGAAGTAAAACATGTGGTGCGATTTACATGCGGTGCGATTTTCTGATTAATCTGCCCAATAAGGAAAATGTTCGTCCGAAAGTGAGTGATTCCCCTTTAGCGGCAAATTTGTCATTCAAACAGCAAAAACCTTACAATTAAGAATGAACTGGGATCAAATTTAATACTAACCGACAGAGATATTCATTGTTTCAAACTGATTTTTAAAATTTTCTCAGTCCATCTGCACGAATAATGCATGATCTGAGTAAGTGAAACTTTCAAGCGTAATACCGTAGACTGAAATCTAATGTGTTCTGGTTGGCACAGTTGTGTGTGTCATACCGTTCCGTGACGCAAAAATTTGCACATAGCGTTTTTGTTGTACAGCTTTGTCTTAAAACAAACGTAACATTCACACAGGTGTCAAAATTCAAGTTTTTCAGCGCGACTCTACTCGTTTCAATCGCATAGCTTTCGAATGGGATGATTTTTTTAATATACACGAACCTAAAAGTAGGTTCATGAAGTTGCCGTGTGTATGAAACAAACAACGAGTTCGATTTAAATATTATTTGTAGATTCGTGAGACTAATCAGTAACTCTCGAACCTATTACGATAAAATGTGAACACCAGTCCACGCATTCTTTAACACGTTGACTGCGATTAGTTTGAGTGAAGTTTAATGTTCAATTCAACTTTAAAGTTAAAAGTTGGTAAAAATTTCAAAAATAGCAAACATCAACAGAGTATATCAAACATGATTAATTTAAAAATTTTGTTAAAATATTCTCAAACGGCTCATCAATGGGTCGTTTCGCACTTAGAAAAACTTAAGCACGACCTACTGGTGGGTCATGTGGCAACCAATGAGTTAAAAAATATCGTCATCTCTCGTAAGTTTTAAATTGATTTTACTCATCGTAACCCTGCCATATTTTCAACTAAAAATAATGTGCCACCTGCGATCAAAGACCACAAAAACTCATTCCTATTTTATTAAGATTGAAAATTGCACCTAAACGCAAAATATTTTTAAAAAACAAGTAAATATTTATTTATCCAAAGAGCTTTATACTTCTACTATCTCGCCATTATGAATACGCATCAACTGAATAGGTACATAAATTATCGTGAGGATAATCAAACTGCGCTGATAAGGACCACGACCATTTACCGCGTACTCTGCGCTAAGGAGCGCCCAGCATCGTACCTAACACGAAATAAGGCGCGCTGATGTCAAAAGGAAGGCTCTAAACGGAAAGGCAGTCACGATGCGCGTTCTGCAACATCGCGCGGTCTCGAGGGAGTGTAAGAAGGTGTCGTTAAGTGGTGGGTATGGTCACTTGGACATTTGTAATGCTACAATGATCGTGAAGAATTGATGTTCATCCTCATGCCCCTTAAAAAGAAGGAAATGAAGTTTTTGAGGATTTTGAGTTTAAAGAAAAGAGTTGAGTGGGGATAATTTTGAGGTTGCTGTAATGAGATCGACTGATCTAATTTCTTGTGTAGATTTTCAGTAATCAGGTTATAAATATCGTGCTTATAGAACTCATTTCAGTTACAATCCGAGTCTTCACATGTTCAGAATTTGCGCGAGAAACTTGAACGACATTATTTTGACGCAAGACGACAAAATATATCTCAGTGTCAGGGTTTCGACGTTTATGCGAAAAATTAAACGTGTTTTGGTCCATTACGAAAGGAATTTCTCGACAGTTGATGACTCAATGTATTACGGATGTACTGGTATTTTCTTTAGTAATTTAGGACATCTAGTTTGAAGAAAGTGTTAGGAATTTTAGCTTATTCTCGTAGTGAGAAGGTTACAACTGAAAAATTCAAATTTGACTTTCATGCATTCTTCATTCTGGAGTAGTCGAGATTGCAACACAGCCCACGCATAGTCTTTATACCTGCAGCAAGTACTGAGAACTGGTTCTATTCTGTGATTTGATGAAGAAATTTTTTGGGATGATTTTCTAACTGGAGAGAACTTTTCAAGTCACTGAATGGATTAGCTACGTACAAGCCGGTGAGGGGGCGGCTGAAGATCGGTTGCTGAAAACCCTAACTTTGCATCTGGATAGGTTCCGACTTAAGAAGGAAAAATTCATCTTCTAGCCTGTGACGTAAATGTAGATTGAGTTTTTGAAAACGATTTAACACCAACAGAAAAAACCTGGAATGCAGAGATTAAAATCGAAATAGCAAATAGTTATCTAGTTATAATATTTATCCTATAGTAATTGGTTAAGAGTAACAATAGTTACAAATTATTAAAGATTATTTAGCTGTAATAAGATATAGCAGTAGTAATTATGAAGTAGCTAGACTCGTTCTCCATCTTCAGGTTCAACATTCAATATAAATGAGAGAGAAAGAATGGTCTCGTGAAATATTCCATTGCTACAGTGTTCCAACTTTTAGAAGCAGACATGGATTCACATGATCATCTTGTTTCTGGATAATAGACGGGCTGGCACCACAGGAGGGCCGGAGCACACTTCAGAGTTACAGCAGTGGCCGAGAGAACAACACAAGCCCCCTCCGCCCTCACACGAGGGCTCGTTTGATTATCAACACATCAATAGCAACTAGTAAGTTTCCAAACCAATGGAAACACTCCATAATAATAATAGCATAAAACTGGTGACATACAAACAGCGTCAAATTACAGGCCCATTAGCCTTTTACCTGTCCTGTCCAAAATATTGGAAAAAGTAGTGACGAATCAACTGTCATCTCACTCGGACGAGTCAAATTTACTTCATCGAAATCAATATGCCTATAGGAGAAAGACTAGCACTCAAGACGCCCTGCTCAATATCACTGAAAAAATATATGGCGATATTGACCAAAAAAATGTAACACTTTTGCGGCTACTCGATCTCTCTAAAGCATTCGACAGCGTCGAACATGATCAACTCTTACGAAAAATACTGAACTTAGGAGTTGATACGCATTGGTTTAAAAGCTACCTATCAAATCGATCTCATGCAGTCCTCTTAGATAACAAGTTGTCCCCATTCCTTCAAAATAACTTTGGTGTTCCTCAAGGATCCATTTTGGGTCCGCTATTGTTTTCTATTTTCATTAACGATTTCCCTCCAATGCCTTCTAACTCTCGAACCTCTATGTATGCAGATGATGTCCAAATTGCAATGACAAGCTCTGTAGCAGAAATACCACAGACGAAAAATGGAGCTGAAGCCCTATTGATTAGCCTCAAGTCATGGTATGATCAAAATGGTCTCAAGCTAAACGCGAGTAAAACACAGTTCATTGTTTTTGGATCAAAAGATACTATAAAAAATATCCGAAATCTGAATCTAACTCTTACTGTTGGAAATGATAAAATTCATCCATCAGAAAAAGTAAAAAATTTGGGTATTTGGTTCGATAGAGACATGTCCTTCAAATCCCACGTTGATAAAACCTGCAACACAATTCACGGGACTTTAATGTTTTTTAATCGTATAAAAAGTATGCTTGACGAAGAATCTAGACTATTGGCCATCCAATCCTTGGCCTTATCACGTATTGACTATTGCAGCCTGGTATGGGGAGATATACCGAAATATCTTCAGAAAGATAAAAAAAAATGCATGAATTTTGCAGCTAAGGTTGTATGCAAAGGTAGATTCAAAAAGAAAGATCACGTAACACCTCTCCTGAATGAGCTCGGCTGGGCTCCTATTCGGGTGAGGTTTCTGGCGCACAACGCCCAATACGTATTCTCCTCTTTATATCTTCCTCATAGCTATGCTGAAATAGTGAAATTCCATTCCCCTACCGTCACCAACCTAAAGCCGAATAGGAGACGAGATGTCTTAATCAAATACCGTTCATCTAACATCGGGCAGAAAGCTCTGTCAGTATCAGGCGCCCTACTGTGGAATAAACTCCCCAGAGCATCAAAACCCCTCAAACACTTAGAGAATTCAAAACTAAAATAGCTCTCTATCTTGCGTCTACACAAGTGTAAACTGCAGTACGTACCGGAGAAGAAGTCATAAATTTTTGGTGCAAATTTACTTATCTTTTCATTACATCATACAACAATCATGACATATCTGTATTATGCATATGCAATATGATTACTTGTGTGCGAATATTAAGTACATGTATGTACTCACATGTGACGCTCCTATGTGTGCATGTGTGTATATATTTGTATGGATATATATAAATATGTATGTGTGTATATATATATGTAGAACTTATTCCCTTCCTAAAATGCTCTAGTTAATATTGTGTGACAATGTGCCGTCCCCAACACTCTTTGAGCATACTTTGGCCACACTATTTTAGGTTGTTTTGACTTTCTTGTCTTGTCCCAGGAGTGTTGCAAATGTTATGGCTGGTATTGTACAACGATCCTTCTCATTTGAATCCAGTGAGCTTTTTTGTGCCAATGCTAGTAACAGATGAAATTTAATTTTTGTGTTATTGTAAAATATTTCATTTTATCCGAGCCAGTTTTGACTCTCTCGTTGTGTCCCAGGAGTGTTGCAAATGTTATGGCTGGTATTGTACAACGACCCTTCTCATCTATTTGAATCCGGTGAACTTTTCTGTGCCAATGCTAGTAGCATTTGAAATTTGATTTTTGTGTTATTGTAAAATATTTCATTTTCCCGGGTCAGTTTTTTAGCTTACTAGTTGATACGAAACAATGTAAAATTACCTCTAATGTCAATCTCAAAGTCAAAGACGAAAAATAATTTGCATCTACCCGTTTTACTTTCAACCATAATCCCTCATCTCACTAGTTCCTATATTCGTGAGCTCAGATTTCAACATGGGAGTGCACTTAAAAAAGTGTCTTCAACAATGCATCACACGCACAATGTTTTCTGGACCACTTGAAATAAAATGCATTGTCAAAATCAGATCAACGCACCGAAAGGAAATGCATTTTAAACGTGCTTTTCTCCCAACCATTTGTTTGTTTAGAAATTAACCGGTATAAGTATTATGGCCCCCATGTGTAGATATCAAGTCATGGACTAAATTTCAAGATATTTGAAAGCATTTTTCGCTCACATTGAAACATTTGAACGTGCGACGTAATTCATCTGCAATTTTTACTTTCCTACGCCCGTGAGTGCATAAAGACGAAATCATTTTCAGTAGGTACTTTTCGTATTGCTCCAGCTATGCTGCACATGTTATGGACTGATAATCCGATATACGCGCACCCTAACAAGAGTGTTTTAAACTATGTGTCACAGGGATTTTTTTCTTAGTTACTCATATTTATTAGCATTTTCAAAACTAAATTAATTACTGCAAAGAAAGGATGTTAATGTGAGGGTACTTTAGCATTTTTTTCTCTTTTTTCGTTTCATTAAAACATGTAAAAAAAAGGGCCAAGGTTCCGAAGAATGTCATAATTTTAAAGAACATCATTTTTTTATCTTTTTATTCTGGTCTTAAATTGCTTTTCTTACTTTCTTACTCTCGTGAATACATTATGATAACACTACTTTTGGCTAGTTAACTTTTTGTAGTTAACTCCACCCATGTTAAAAATGTCACGGCTAGCATTGTACAACAATCCTTTTCATGTCTTTCACTCCGATGAACTCTTTACGCCAGCACTATCAGCGTAAGAAGTATCACAACAATTTTTTGTTTTGTTGGAGTGAATATTATGTTCTTTCCGAAGCTCTCCACTTGGCACAGTAGATGATGCGTCCGTGTGAAAAATTGTCTCAAATCCCAACTGACTACCTCATAGTTCTAGACGCAAAATAGATCAAATTTGCCCATTTTACTTCTAACATCAATCCCTCACACTCGTATCACTAGTTCCTATATTCTTATGCTCATAATTCAATACGAGTACGCACTAACGAGAGGGTTTTCAGCAATGCGTCACATGAATTATACTTTTCTTAGTCACGTGTATTTTAAATGCATTACCAGAATCCGACTACTGCGACAAAGAGGAACTCATTTTGTCGTGCTTTTCTCCGAATCATGTTTTCGACAATTATCATGGGTAATACGATAACCATGTGTGAATAGCAATTAAGGATCTAAATCATTTGTCTCAACACTAAATTAACATGGGTATTACGATAACCATGTATGAATAGCAATTAAGGATCTAAATCATTTGTCTCAACACTAAATTAACATGGGTATTACGATAACCATGTATGAATAGAAATTAATGGTCTCTGTGTTAAGGTATTTTAACGCGATTTTTGCTCTCATTTTAATTTAAATGCGCACAATCGTAACTTATTTCAAATGCACTGTCAAAATCAGATTAGGCAAAGGAAAAGAACTCATTTTCGATGTGCTTTTCTGTCAATCATTTTTTTGATTCAACATTTTACACGTGTATCACGATACCAATGTGTTATTATCAATTAAGGATATTTTTAGGTTAAGGTTTTTAAAAATCAATGTATCGACATTTCATGTTTGTACTTTATTGGAAATAAATGTTTTTTTTTGGGGGGCACCTCCTGCATCTACAGAAACAGGCAGAAGAAGTCGAACCGCGCACCACCCACCGCCTCCTCGCACGAGATCCACGGAACCGCGAACTAGATGCCACCGTTGCTGATGTTGCTGAAAAAATGCTTGAGGCTTCGTCAGATTTCAGAAGGCTGGAAAATTGGTTGTTTTTGTCATTTGTTACGTAGCCTGGCGAGAAGCTGTCGTCACACTCACGTACGTAAACACGTAAATCGCATGCTGTGGATAGGAAGTGACCAGCGTTATCAAGCTGTATTTTTTCAGATCATTATATACCCTTAAACGCTTTAATTTTCAACAAGGTACATGCTTTCTTCACGTTTTCGGTTAACATGTTTCTTTTATATCTTTGACAAACATATTCGCTTTCCATCATCTGCCGAAAAGTTAGATATACATTTTTGATAAACACATTTTCTCGACATTTTTCACAAGCGTGCTTTCTTTGCGTCTTCGCTAAACGAACCCAATTTCTTGCTATTTTCCAACTAACTTGTTGTTTCTACATTTTCAGTATAGCTGTTTATGTCCCATGTTCGACATGAACCATACCTTAAATTAGAAGAACCTACCACCTGTTCCAAACATGAAGATCTACTGAATTATCCTATATATATAAGTAATATGAGCACTTAATGTTTTAAGAGTTTGGCGCCACTCAAATGTCAACTTCAACCATCGATTAAAGCGTGAGTTACTCCATTGCTTGTATGATGACACACGTCAAACGCCTTAGGTAAGTTGAAAACAGCATTGCCAGCAAGGATGACTTTCATGTCGATTACGCACTCAAACTTACGTCGGTGATGGCGAGGTTTGTGAGCGTAGGAAATGATAGCCGATTTTACCATTGTAACTCCAAGGTTGGTACAGGTTGAGCAGCGGCGGCTACTGTGAGTTAAAGTCGAGTGGGTCGACCTTCAAATATCTCACGATTCTTGCACATTCAAGGGCACGGAAGTGTCGATACTCTTAGGGTGGCTGTACTCATCAAGACAGCGAGAATAAAGATTATTCACGGCTAATAATAGTACTCCCTCAAGGATATTATGAGGAACAGTCGCCTCTTGTATGGCGAGTTGAATAATACTCCGAGAAAAATTGCAGCTCCTATGGTAAAAAAGCATGCCCCTCACGGTGTGTGAAGCTCATTTGCCACCACACTAACGGTGTTCAGAACACTCACTCCATTTAAATAACTATATTTATCACTGACATGAAATTCACGGTACGAAAGAACATTACGATAAATTTACGTAGAGGAGAATTCAAAGAAACAGCAATAACTCACATATTTTTGTTTGTAGATTGAGGTGCCGTAGCTCAGCAGTGGAACAAAATATAGGTATAGGTTGTTGTTGCTGCACACAAAACAGATAAGAAAGAAAATACCTTCTTTCAGTGGTTCTTTAATTAAGAAAGTAAATGCGCGCATCCTAATAAGTCTGTTCTTGTATACACGCAGATCGAGAAATTTAGACACACACTTGTGGGTGTCAAACGATTATTCGGTGAAATCTTGACCACTTTTTCAAGTAATCGGGAAGGCGAAATCATGTGTTCACATTTCCTACAGCGAAAATTTTCTTGTTGAAAAATGGGTAGTCTTTCAAATGTGTGAAGGGAATATCATTCACTAGTGAAATGTTAAGATATTTGCTTTCGATTTCTCTATTCTCTCAGATATTAGTCCTTCCGTTTATTCATAGGCTATTCTGAGAAAGTGGAACATTTTTTGTAGTCGTACTGACTTACGTGAAGTGTGTTATGGTTGGCACACTCACACGCATCGTATATATCTGTCCAAAACACACATAAGTGTATTACAATATCTTTATTAATTTAGAACATTGATGAAACATTTTTCTGTGATGGTTTTGTTACAAGTGGACGCACGAAAGGGTCTAGGTTTTGAGATGAATTTTTTTTCAGTGTAGTTATGAAAAATAAGATGCAAGTTCTCTAAAAATAAGGCATCTTAAAGTACATAGAAGATATTTAGGCAATCGGTCCAAAATTCTTAGTCGCCCTTTTCTCAAAGAGAGGGAAACCTTGCACACACAAGCAAAATGAAACGCTTATCTCGATGATATTTGCTTCAGTCATTCTTTCATACAACTGCACCATTGAAAAAAAGCTGTAGTGTATCCAGTCAATTCCTACTCCACTGCTTCATGGCTAAGCCTCGAGTCTCCAGTGGCTATTTGCCACGCTAGTATCTGTTAATAATTCCATTTTAATGATTGTTCGCCTAAAATATGATAACATAAATTTATTCAGAGAAGAGTGAGTGCCTTTTTATAACATCATTTAACTTAATAATGAGGGGAAAAACTGCTTTTAAGTTGATGCAACCACGCACACCGCTCTCGATGGGAGTTTCGAAACTGCTGCTGTTAAAAAAGTCACACATGGGTATATAATGAGATACTCTATATTTGCACACAATTTGGGCATTTAATGTAAAGATTGTCCTGCTTGACTCAGATGTCCTCGTCAACCATTTATGAAAGCGTGAGTTGCTTCATTGCTTGTTTGATGATGTATGTCAGATACTTTAGGTAAGTTGAAAGGCCATGTGACGAATAGATCCGGCAAATCAGAAGTCAAGCAGAAACGCTCGTTCGTAGCAATAATGTGGAAGAATGTCTTGGATATCCAAAGAGCAATAACTACATAGATTCATGAGCAAACCAGCTGTTACTTATAACCGAGCCTCAAGACTGAAGCTCAAAAACTATACTGGATTTTTTTTGGGTATGTTGTTTTATACAAACAGCAATCAAAAGTAAATCAATAATTACCAAGCATTTCAAGCCAATAAATCATCTAAAACATCATTCGTCATGAAATTCATGCGATAATGGATAATGTGGGCATTGACATCACGTTGGTAACATTTATTAACTCACCGAATTTATCAGTGCCCTTTTCTGAAAATCGACCTGAGAGCTTAGCAGCAATACGGCGAAGCTACATTGTTTCACGTGTCTAGCGGCATGTTGAACTCCATGTTGACATGACTTTGTCCCTTCACTGCACCACTTGTTTCGGATTTTTGCTATAATTTTTCCCGTGTAAAGTAAGCACCACCGAATCAGAAAACTGTCTCAAGTATGATCTGTTGCGCAGTGATCAATGTTGAGGTAATCAATTTTTCCCTGGGTAATTTTACGTATTTGACTAGGTATAAAAAAAGAACAAAGAATAGATTTTAAATTAAATTTCCCATAATTTTTCCTGTTTTTATCTACATATTGACCTCTGTAACATTTTTAATATCAACATGAAAAATTTACCTGGTCTATTTTCTTCACAATTTCTTTTCTTCACAATTTTGAGTGTACCCAGTCAATTCCTGCTCCACTACTTCATGGCTAAGCTTCCAGTCTCCAGTGCCTATTTGCCACGCTAGTATCTGTTAATAATTCCATTTTAATGATTGTTCGCCTAAACTTCAGCGCAAGATGAACATCAGGAGTAGTGGCATACTGCACGTAATATATTTCAATCGTTTTATGACCTAAAATTTAATTTTATGACTTAAAAATAGGAAAGAGTTGGACATAAACAGGCAGAAAATAAAAACAAATAAACACACATTTCACTCTAACAGCAAGAACCTAATTTCCATGTATTCAAGAAAAAAGTAGAATTCTCCCCCTCTATTATGGGTGCAAACACACAGTATTTCCGGTAAAAACTTTACAGTGCGCAGACAGTCCATTCCTATCTTTCTTTTTGAAAAACAGCTAGCCTTACACCAAATTTTATTTGCCAGACTGTAAATACGGCTTTCAAACGCAAAAAATTCTCTGACGTCAAGGTTCCTTGAAGAAACGAAATTTCAGTCCAAGTATCCTTCTTACGTAATTTTAAATGGTTAGCTCAAACCAAATGCCTCAGTGCATCTTAGATTTAGCTTTCAAAGTTCTCTGATAAAAACATTAATCATCCTGGAAAGCTCTCTCACTGCCTAGGTAGCTGAGCACGAGGATCATAATTATCCAAGGCTTTATTATTTTGAGTAATTGTCCATTTAGTGTAGGAGATAACCATCACCTCCATTATGCAACGGAAGCCTGGGCAATTTTCCAAACTTATTGATTTTAACAATGGGCGCTTTGAGGAGCTCAATGAACAGCTTGGCATCTAATGTGCATGCATTTGTATGCAGCTCTGCGGTCCGATGCTCAGGGTTTGCAGGAGCGCCTCACGACAGCACCTGTGCCTCATGTGATGCTAGGTCACGTCGCGACCATTTCAACTGCAAATTATGTAGTTAAACTCGTAATGATCTCGGAAATTCATTCACAATAACTATTTTTAACTTGGTTTAACAACTATCCCTGCACGTTTCCTCAAATATTGTTGAAAATGAAGGATTGAAAGAAAAATTTTGATTGAGAAAGTCTGGGCACGTAAAAGATGGATGCTTAAATGAGAAGAAAATTGAGGCAGACTGCATATGTAAGCTGCGAGATCGCGCAAAAGCATACGCATGCCCGCCCATCAAGAAGTCTGTATTCAACTCCCATCTTTAATTTGCAGTCGATGCTATTTCTATGTTACTCCCTCTAATTTCTCATCTGCTACAAATTCAAAATACCATTTGTATTGAAAACAATAAACAAGGAATGATCTTGTAAAAGTACTTTGGAAGCTAGAGTTAAGAAAATGTACTGAAAACTTGAAAACCGAAAAACCTGAAGGAAAACTTGAAGGAGACGAGCTGAAAACTAAAGCTATTCAGCCTTCAAACAAAAATTAAAACCAAAATTGAAATTAAACTTTTAAAGCATCTCACAGATGGCCAAGAAATTCAGATCTACTTTCTATTTTAGAACAAAAACTATAATGACACTAAAATATTAAGCAGGTCGTTAAAACTAAAGATATTTTAAGAAGATTGAGCAGAGCGTTGAATCGGAAAATTATTTTTTCTCCAGTTTTTAGCATTTGTTGATTCCTCCAGGCTATTTGGCTCTTTCTCTTACCTGAGCAGCGAATACAGTAGTTTTCCATGAGTAGGACGAGTGCTAAAAGAGTATTGGGTGATTGTTACGGACGCGAAAGCATTAGAGTTTGAATACAGAAAGAATTCTTCGAATGCCAGTAATTTCATCAGTGCCCGGACCGTTCGATCAACCCGGCTGAACTAAAGCTCAAACCTGTCGTTAGGTAACTGTAGATTAATTACAGCTAACGTATTACCATTCTATTGCGTAATTTTCCTTTTCTTATACCCACCCCATCGCAGGAACAAAACTCTTACCGTAAATGTATGATGTATTAAGTTTTCTGCAGCCGAAAAGAGGAAATTTATAAATAAAATTAACTTAACCTCAAATCTTGAACCATTCTTCAATTGTGCAAGTTCTTAGTTTTCTTTGCTATTACGTTAAATTGACCAGTTCCATAGCCAGAAAATCGATTTTCTCCCGGAAAATCTTCTAACATCGGTAAACTCATCATCGCCCCAGCCATCATACCTCACAATACTTTCAGCCACTGGAGTCTATTGTTTTAGATTTAAAAAAAATCATTGGCCTTGTTGATCGCGCATTTTACCACCAACGTTAACAGAGCAAACCAATTACAAAGTGTGGTAAAAAATAATCAACCTACATTCTTACATAACTATTTCGATTACATCAATGACAATGAAACACTGACATGATAGAAGTTATATTTTTGGCCAATGTGCGTGTGATGAAAGTTCAGACATAAATATCAAATAATAAATGCGTGTGTACTCCGAGTTAACAAAAAATGAGTTTCATGCTCCTCATACAAACAGGTGAATGTTTGCGCGCGTACGAACCTCGCATTCGCGATCATTTGCATGATGCATGCCCTCTCAAACACACGGACGTACGATGTTTACTTTTCTAAGTAAGACCGGTGGTCATGTGAGTTACCTCTATGTTAATTTATTATTAAGAAAGGAATTTGTTTAACTTCAACTGAAGTTTGGGAAATTTACTAGAACAGCAGTTTAATATTGGTGCACAATTAGTAAAAGAAAAAACCGGCCGGGAAATTTAACTTCGATGGACGTTTGAAACCAAGGAGGTTTTGGAAAAGGAATTTTAAAAAGTTTGAAGATGGGTGCTTAAAAAAGAAAAAATGAAAGGAAGCAAAAATCTTAAGGCGATCCTTTCTATTTTGTTGAGGGATATTTTTGCACAAAATCCTCATGAACAAGACAATTCAGCCCATGATTTTGAAAAACTTAGATATGTATGAAAAATCCTTAGCGAGTCCGCATTCAGGAGTTGACCGAAATGAGTGCAATGTTAAGGAGTTTGTCCAAGACAAGTTTCTCATTCATACCTCCAAATTTTAGGGGGGCTCAAAAATATCAATTCAAAGCTCACAGCTTTTATGCAGTTTTCTACACATTTGGAACAATAAACTTAGCTTCTCATAGCTTGGATCATGCTTCCCTGGATTGTTATGGAATACGATTGTTTGAAATCTGAAGAGAGCGGTAAGCGTGGTCAAGTCTCACTCTGAAGTTAGCCCTTCACGTCTGAGAACTCTAACGCATCCTCGAGCGCCCTTGGCTGAGCTGCCACGTATGAACAGCTACAGTGACTGCTTTTGGATCTACTCATACTGCCTCTGGGAGCATCACGCAGAGAGCGAGACAATGCTTCAACTACATTCATCGCGCTACGCCAAGAATCTACGACAGGAGACGATCGCTTCAGAAACAAAAATCTACACGATTCCTGAACTGTAATAATCTCAAGGGAGTTTTATGCCTGACACGAGTGAAGCAACGCGGCCAATTTTCCCTTAGCAACTTCCACTGTACAGGTAACTTTCGATTTGCCTCCCGGGATGGGACTGGATAAATAGAGATAGTGGATAAATCGAGTACCATATTTGGTTTAAAAGAAAAAGGGAACTAGTTCTTTTAGGGTAAATTTTATGCTGCATACGAATAATTATCCTAACTTCTCACAGTAAAAGAGTAAATAAAACAAAAATATTCAACAAAATAAACTATTTGATGTTTTTGATTTTTGTTTCCAAGTTTTTCTGGTTTTGCTTTCATAGGTACATCAACTTTTTTACTTGAACTCATAGGGGTTGTCATATTGGCCCATAAATCGTACTAACACACATTGAACAGAGTAACACATGAAAAACAGCCGTTGTTTACAAAATCTCTTTTTGTTTTTTCTTACAAGGAATATTGCAGAACACACGACGAACGCGAAGGGTGGATAAATCGAGATGGGGCGAATTAACGGAGGCAAACAAAACTAAATAAATCGAGAGTGGGACTAATCGAGATGTGGAAAAATCGAGAGTTACCTGTATAGCTGTCCAACTGCAGTCGGCAAAACACAGCGTCAAAATAATCAGAGGTGGCCTTTCAAAATAATCAGTCAAAATAATCTGAGATGGCCTATTTTCAAACAAATTTTGTCCAAATGAAAGTATATTGATTTGAGAAATGGCCACTGCACTCGACCATGCGCTCCGTATTTTACATCTTCTTCTTCTTATCGAGGTGAGGGATGAACTTCAATCCCTCTTAAAATTTCCGTATTTTACAGGCATGAAAGCGCGCTGTCAGTCTGCTGCTGGAGGCGCGGGTGCCCGCTTGCAGACACCAGCTGGAGAGGTCTGGGACCCGGATCCAGATCGTTGGCATGCAAGGTTACGCGGCCACTAAAACCACATGTAAACTGGGGGTTCTCGACTAGGGCTTCGTGGCGAGCTCGCGCTCGGGAAAACCTAAACTAGGGGTTACAAATCGAATGGCTTATTTTTACATACGCCTGTTCTTGCATGAGCAATTTTAACACGTGAAGTAACACTGGTGTCGAGTACAATTTGGGCCAGCGAAATTATCATTAGTTTATAAGTCCTTGCGAGTAAGGTTACAGAAAAGAGGGAAGCTAGAGGCTAATTATGAATGAATTCTTGTTGCGAGACATCGACAAGCGTCGTAAACTTGATAAAGTCAGCGCCGAAGATTGATTTTGCAGCGCCGAAGACTGAAGAACGCTGGAGATTGATTTTGCTTGCTTAATTTGTCACTTAGAAAATCTATTGATTGGAATAACACAATAATTTAATTTTCATTCCCCGAAATGAGGGTGTTAACTGAAAACTTGAAGAAGAAAAACAGTTTTTTCCCAACGATGTCGAAAAATGGAATGTATTACATTGTTTTTCAAGCTCTTAACTTGAAGATATTTAGTTAGGAAAAAATTGGTATTATAATAGCTGTGTCAATTGGTGGACAAAAGCTAGAGAGAAAAATTCGTTTGTTAGTGCCCACCTTCATTGAAATTTGAGCTTAGACTTTTGCGATATCAGGGAAATATGGGAGAATGTTAATAATTATGCGTGTTAAACTAAAATGTCGACAGAGTAGAAATTCTGAACTATCTTTTCGTGCTCACACATCAACTAGCATACCAGGTAATTAGCTCTGAGAAAATATTTTACCACACCAGGCATTTATGATACTTCCTATATAAATAATGCTGGCAGTCAGAAACAAGAAAAAGATTGTTACATTATCCTGACCAAATCATTTAACGACACGAATGGAGCGATTGATGTAATTGATTACCTAAATAAGGCTGTTAAGATGTACTTCCGAGCGTCAGAAACGAGAAATTATTTATCACACGAAGCTAACATGGTATCATACGACGGTTACAAAACTTCGAAACAAACATTTGTAGAGTTGAGTCCGTATTTCAATCCTGCTAGTTGTTCAAAAACAGTTTATTTCGTATAGGGTTAATAGAAAAATCAGCCTAGTCTTTCAAACAATTTTAAATATTAAAATTTTATGTTGGTAGACGTACATCGGTGTCATAACAGCTCACGTCGATGATACAAAAAGATTGAAAGACAAATATAAAACATGGGAATGTATTCCCATTGTCAAGTTGTTCCAAGTTAGATGATAGTTATAAAGGCATGTAATAATAAAAAATTTAAAGCCGGTGATACATTGATGTACGACGCTCCTGGCAGTCTCCACTTAATCGTATTGACATATGAGCTTGGGCTTCTGCAAGATCCGAGAATAATTGTGGAAAGAAAACGAATGGAAGTAAATATAATTCTGCATTCAAAATCGAAAGGTTGATGTGGCAGAAATCCTAAACCAACTTTTCGAGCATACATATCACTATAATACATCGCGATTTAATAGGCTCCAGCAAAAAGAGAAACGTCAACATTTATTCAAAAAACGGATTGAGAATTTAGGCGATATTCGATAAATTGCTAATTTCTTATGAACGAATTATGCCAAGTTAAAATCACGAACACTGTGGGAAATGACTAGAATCCCAATTATATTTCGGTACCGAAGAAAAATTTATGTCGAATGCCTTATTTCTTCTGTACTCGTAAAAATCAAGTGGTTTTTGAAATGCTCGGCTTCTTCTAATTAAAAACAACGGAGTAGAAAAAGAAGGAGTACTGACGCTTATTCTTTGCTCAGTTCCACGCAATGCAGTGTCATGAGTGTTAAAATATTTTGAAAGTCGTTTCAAAATTTATGATACGCAGGGTAATTTTTTGTTAATTTCATTGCAAGGTCAATAAAAATTTTACCAAAATTTTATTGTAACACCAAATAAAATCTCGCTGCTATTTTTATCTTGCCTAAAAGAGCCAGTTTCTCACACTTGACTCAAGCAAACGACTAAACCCACGTGAATGCTGTTCCGTGTGGATTCTGCGTGACTTGCGAAACGAAGTAAGCTCTTCAACTCCTTCAATGTCTGATCAACAGTAGGGCTCACTCTATTTCTTTTCAATTCCGTCCGCCTGCTGGCTTTAGGTCATTCTACAGTTTACTTGCCTCCGGCGAATACAATGGGAACAGAAAAACTATTTATTGACATGGCGGGATAAACTGAAGTTCAATTTTCAACTTAAATTAGAGTTAATTTTAGAAATCAATTTTGAAAATAATGAACATTAAATAGATTGTGCTTTCATTTAGCTTTCATTAAGGATTCATGAAAATTGAGTTTGGAACTGCTGGTCAGTCAGCAGCATTATGAAAATTGCCTCAGTGACCACCGGCGGGTCTCGTCACAGTCAAAGTGTTAATAATTAATGAAACACAGTTTGTTGTCTACTTGGGTGGATGTTGTCTCCGTTGGACTCTCCTCCTTAAACCACATTTAGGACAGTGAATGACTGAACAGTTCACGCATGATGACTGCCAGTTTCTGATTTTGGCTGCTTTTTTAATCTCAACGATTGAATTGACTAGAAAGCTCACATAACTTGAATGAAAAAAAAAAAAGAAATGAAAATCATTTAGCCAGTTTTTATGAAAACAGTTTTCACGAATAATTATGGCTAAAATTTAAGAGTAACGTCGTTCTTTCTGGCGGCTGGAGTACTCTAGTAACAGAAATGTTCTTTGTTTGCAAATGCAAAATTGTTAATATCACGGATATCCTCCACATACGAGTGTGACTTTTTTAACTCGTAGTAAGTGATTTTATCTTAACCGATCCTAGCCTAACCTACCCTTGTAGAATAAAACGAGGCATAGGCAAATTACGAGTTTAATTTTGATGACAATTTCTAAGCTAATTTCATTGCACTAAAATAATTATACCGCACTGTGGAAAGAGTAAACACCTGTGCTGGGCTTGTGTACCAACAAGTCTAACTCTGAAACATTTGTTCTTGATTTCACCGTTCTTCTTCTCGAGTCATCTGCAGATTAAGAACGCAAACGAGTTCCACCAAAAAATACCAGACTCTGCAGGCTTCAGCACTCGGTCCTCAGGAAAGGAGGCTCCATCAGCACTCCTTGGTTTTCGGAACATTAGCATCGTCATTACCCTGAGACCCTAATTTAAGACATTTCTTCAAGAATCCTACTTTTGTTTATTATTCTTCGAAAAATGGGATGTCAACGATTTTGAAAAGTTTAACTTATGTATCAAAATGTAAGCTTTTCGTGAAGCTCCAAGCCGAAGATTGGAGCCGGGACAGCTCTGCGCTTTCGTGGCCCGACGCAGCATGACGAAGTTCCAGCAACGACACCGCGCCTTTCTGTCCTCGCCTCACGCGGTGGAGGCGTTGTGACGGCTCGGCGGCACTCCTCGGGCGGCGCGCGTCTCTTGAGCTCTACTGCACGGAGGAACGGCCTTCTAAGCACGTCCTTTATGGTGAGTTGGGAAGCAATTTCAGTGCGGTGCTCTCTTTCCATCTCAGTGCTTCGATTATTCTTGATAATTGCCAGTGCGAATGGATATTACAACTTAATTTTTGTCTGAGCCATATGAGTATATAACTATGAACTTCAGGCTCAAATAAGCTTAAGCTCATTTGTAGCCTCGCTGTCAGTCTAGCTGATTGGCTAAATGCCATTGTTTGGGCTAATTTTGTTCAGCTGCGCCAAGCTCGCAGAATAAAGTAATATTAAATCTTTCCTAAAGTTCAGTGAGCCGCTTCAGCCTGACGCTTAGTTTCCTTGCAAGGTAGTTCAATTTGCTATCAAAATTAGATTTTCTTTCAAAGGGACGTGTATTGGCTCAGACTTCTTGCAGCGAGCTGGAGAAGTGCGGAGGGTTACCGCGCTGGCCCGTTTCTAACTCCGGGCTCCCACCGCTACGCCATTGGGGGCGAACTGTGCCGGCCGCACTACAGTGTTCTTTATTGATCTTTGCTGTTTTACGCTTATGCTCAGTAAAGTCATGGCTGCCGCATCTAGTTTTTACTCCTTTGGTGACCCTTCTCTATATTCATTTTCAAGAACTCTATTATAACCTGACCTATATGCTAAGCTAGCCTAACTTCTCCTCCCATAACCTGACCTAACCTTTCCTAACATATATTATTATACCTGTCTCAACCTATCCTCAACTAATCTTACGTATCCTAACCCCCAACCTAACTATGAACTTTGTATTTATCTGATGGCAGATGGCCCAGCAGCGACAGGACCCTAACGACAGTGGACCATGAATATGATACTGTTGGAAGCAGATTTTTTCCTTCTAGTGTTTCTATATGTAATTAGTGTGGGTGTGACCAAAAAACGAACCAAGCTGTGTAAATTGTTGATGCTCTCATCATTAACCCATTAATAGCGTTCAGTTCTACCCTCAATAATTCTAAAATGTTCGTATTCTGAAGCTGTATTTGAGTGCCCTCACTGTCAAACATGACGGCTGAAGCTGTGTCATCTTAAGTTTTATTTGATGGTATAAAGGAGAAATTGCACAATATAACCATTATTCACTAAGAGGATGCTAATAGGGTCAGACCGATTCAGTGATATTGTCATTTGCGACCTGACCTTCTGTCAATCGCACACAAAGAAGTAGATTT
>JACJUY010001268.1:56312-73007 GCA_014220935.1 Platorchestia sp. MABIK
TCTGCAGGACGTCCACGAGGGTGATATCGGTGCCGTCGGTGCGATGTTGTTGAGGCGGCCAACAGCTCGTGGTAGCATTAGAGGCCCGCAGTCTAACAACCCAAGCGACACGGCAGCAGCGTATCACCTATCCTCAGCAGAGCGCGAAAGCAGTCGCGGCGCCCACCGAAGCCGCCAGCCCAAGGAGCTACCGCCTCTTCCTCAGCCATGATGATGTTGAACGGTCCCGTAAATGGCCAAAAGGTGGTCATTCTAACTGAAGATAGCACAGAGGTTAAGTGGGATGTCAACGTGCTGATGGTTGGGCGTGAACTGCCATTTCCTGAGCGGAGAAGTTGGAAATCTACTTCTTTGTGTGCGATTGACAGAAGGTCAGGTCGCAAATGACAATATCACTGAATCGGTCTGACCCTATTAGCATCCTCTTAGTGAATAATGGTTATATTGTACATTACTAATTTATTGCTCAATTGTAATTGTAAGAACTGCTAAAATATTGCTAGTATATTGCTATTCTCCTAAATTACGTAATACGTAAAAATCCTTGAATTAAATCTTTCTTGATAGTCGTACGTTATCTATAATAAAATGGTCTTTGCATCCAGCTCACACCCATCCGCTTTCTTGAGGTCTTTATTTAATCAAATTCTTTGTTTGCAGCCCGATCTCGACCTCCCTACTCGTGTGTGCCGGTGGGTCAGCCGGGGTCCTGCGCTACCAAACCGTCATGGCTTGGTTCTCCCCGACGGGCGAGGGGCAGTTGTGTTGCCATTGTAAACTTAAAGCTGAACTTTAAATAGTAAATTACATTACACTGGTGCGAGATTTTTCCTTCACCCACCGTCATTTTCGATAGAAATATTTAATATTTTTATCATGGTTTAATTGAAGGCTTGTGGTCTTTTAAAGTTTACCGCAAGTACAGGTAGTGTCTTCTTCTCCAGGTAACATCCCTTTCTCAAAAAAGAAGCGGATAAAAATCGTTCTAGATTTCTACGAGCAGCGAATATTTGCAGTTAAGAGCGCTCGGAATAAAAACTTGGAGCCTTAAATGAATAATTAGAGTGGGAAAACTTCCCGATATAAGTTCGTAGGCCAACTAGTGAAAACTCCTCTCGATAACAAGAAGCCAATGTAGTTCAATACAATTTCAATAACTGCATTCACACATTTTAGTATATTTTGCATCAAAGGCTTGAAGAGAACGATTATTTAGGCTTTTCATCGCTGTTCCAGTTTATAAATTAGGTAAAACGATTAGGGAGGAACATAGTCAACTCAAAGGTGAAAGAGCTCCTTCCAAAACATTTTTCCACAAATTAAAATGTGCAAATTCAGTCAGAAGCTTCGGCTAAGACGAAATTTATTTGCTGTTATCTTTCAAAACAGGCCAAAAAATGCTTGAATATAGTAACATGTTGACGATGGGTTGAACGATGAGCTGGGTTAAACTGAAGGTCAATATTCAACTAACATTTAAAGTCAAAAGTTGTTAGCAATCTTATTCGTACAAAACATCATCTGGATATATTAAATACCATTAATTTTAGAAAATTGCTGAAATTTTTCACATAACCCATCGATGGGTTGTATAACAAGCAACGTGTTAAGTTTGTAGACATACTAGCAGGACCCATGGAAATTCTACGGGTGATATTATCTTACCTTGGCCTATCCCACAGTAGCCTAGATCGACCTTTTCTAGCCTAATTATAAGGGTATGCTCTAAAGTAGCCCTTGTTTTAATTTTATCTCACTCCTAAAATAGTTCAGACCAAACTTAGCTCAAGAACAAAACCTTAAGAATTGACAGACATTTATCTGTAAAGGAACCGCGAGCAGGAGACCTGAAAACAACTATTACTTTAGAATAATGTTCACAATGCATAATGTTTGTAAAAACCAGTCATTTGAGCACGCGAGTCATTAGCACACCAAATCACAGCAGCTTATGCATTACTCTCTGTAAGTGTAGGCTTGTGGACGTTGACGATTTCCGCATGACAGTGTGGAGCGCATCCTCGAGGAGCCGCGTAGATGACCCACCTTTGTCTCACTCAGTCGTCTCGTTGCCTCTTTTTTGACCTTCCAGCTTGTCTTAACAGTTGGTCAGCTGTGCAAATCCTGAGAGTATGCATGACCTTTACCATTGACCCTTTGAAATTAGCCTGCTGCTGTGTGCTTGGTACACCGACGTTTCGGTGTGTCTTACGGCTCTTGCTGGAATTATGAAAATGTAACTTTAGTTGCAGTCGTTAAAATATTTAGAGCATGGGATCAAAATTTGTAGATGCGAAACTGTTTTATTATATTCATGAGCATTTCCACATGATTACGCACAAGATCAATGACTTGTAAGCGAAGGTAAAGGTTGTTCATTTAGATCTTGAGAAGTTGAATGAAAATATTTATTGAGTTTCGCTGTTTATTTCCCTGAGGAACTTCAAAATTTTGACCTGGAAACTGCCAACAGCTTCAGCTGTCTGCGTCACGTGCATTGTTTACTGAACCCGAAAATAAGGATCATGCCCTAACACTAACACATCCTAATCTATCCTGATCTATTCTAACTGTCCTAACCTACCCTACCTAACATATCCCAACCTATCTTAACGTCTCGGAAGCTAGCCAGCCTGACCTATCCTGTTCTTCTCCAACCTATGGCAGACCATCCTAGCCCACCTTCCCAGAATTATCCTACGCTGACCATAATTTCCCATTTAACGAACGATATTTCACCTGACCTGGTAACTACACAACAGTTACTCTAATACCGCTAGAAGCTCAGACTATGTACTGACGCACCGGACGGACGAAATAAAAACATAATTATTACATAAATAATATTAATTACTCTCAGATTACTTGAGCAACTAAAATCGTGTGATAAGCATAAATACTCAAATTTTCTTCTAAATAAATCATATAAACACGAACATAAAACCAAAACTTCAATTTAGATTAAACAAACGAATTGTAATTCAAAAGCAGATAGCTAAAGCTGTCATTTAGTGGGCTTCACTCTGCAAGGGGAAATTTTGTTAAAAACGATAAGGTGCTCAAATCATGTATATGGTTCTACTTGTGACTACTGCAGTTTCTGCAAATTTCCCAATTAGTAGCACACGTAAGGACAGACCACGGTAGAGGAAACAAGGTAGGTTCAAACCATTCTTTTTTCCTTGACGGTGTGGTTTTGCTGACGACACGGCAACGAACCAATAACAGCGCTCATATTTCATCTGGTAGCACTGCTAACCCCAAATCTGGCTGCACTATTGGCCTAACGAAATGGCATTTTGGTGACGTCGTAAAGTTTGTTTGAAATCAATCCTTTCTCTTGGCTAGCCGAACAAGAGAAGGTGTATTTTCTCCCACAGAAATAACCCTACCTTCTTTCCTCTACCGTGGGACAGACGGAGAGACCGACATAGCAAACAACCAACAAACTGCGTAACATAACAAGATGAAATTTTTGCGGGAACCACAACCAAATCGCATAAGGCCTAGACATTTTTCTATATGGTCAGCAATATAAGTGTTGAGGGTCAGAGCAGCGTGTCACGACGTGCTATTCAAGTACGCTCGTATATGTAAGACCCGCGCCAACAAAACTCGAATTTTACCGGCATTTACAACACTTGATGTCAATGAAGATCTTGAAGCAGCTCGTGGTCTGCAGCGTCTCCCACAATGCAGCTTTTGTGGCCTGCGTCGGCATGACGTCCGGCCACAGTTAAGGTGTGTCACAATGAGGCTTGAGACCGCAGTTCTACGGGCAGGAGTCGGTACTTGGTCTCGATATTTTTTGTACCATTTGACAATTTGGGTATTGCATTCAAATTCATTCTGAAATGATTCAGTTATAAGTTGGCGATAGTCGTAGATTCATCATTAGATATTTTAAAGTAATTTTGGTACATTTTCTAAACTTGGTCTCATGACTAGTTCAGTTCACAGGATTTCACAGCACTACTGTAGATGTCGGGTTCATGGAGCTGGGTACACTAAGTCATCATTAGCTCCTCAAAATTTTCTGCTACTGGAACGCAAGTGGCCTTTATACGTAATATCGAGAGTACGAATTTAGTTTGCGTTAAATATTCCTTTACTGCCACTACACAAATTCCACTCTAGAACAGAATACACAATGCTTGGACCTATGTGTTGTCCCAGTATTGAAAGCAGTTTTACGCAGTCCCAGCTGTAAGTGGCAGATCTTGCTCTAATGGGAAGTTCCTAGAAATTTCTTCTGCGCTTGGTTATCTTTCAGCGATAGTCGTCATTATTGCAGAGAAATTTTGTGGCAGTCAACAGAACTAAAGAGTAGTTTTGTCGCAGTCCGTATAACGGAAGTGCAGTTCTGTTGTAGTTCACATCACTGAAGGGATGTTTTTTGACAGCCAACAAACCTAAAGGAAATTGCTATGGTAGTCAACAGTATTGAAGGGTATTTATGGAAGGCGGTATCACGAAAGAGTAGTTCTGTAGCAACCCTTATCACTGAAGGGAAGTTTTGTAGCTTGGAAAACTCTAGGGATGAGGAATAGTTCTGTGGACGTCCGCAGTTGTGAAACATTGGTTTAATATATGGCAGTCCCCAAGCGGCACTGAAGCGCAGGTGCTGTGTGTGGCAGTCTCCAGTAGTGGACGTTAGTTACATAGTACTCGTATATCGAAATAATTACACTAAGTCATCAGAAACGCAAAACTACCCTATAGTTCTGTTGACTGCCACAAAGTTTCCATGCAATAATGACGACTATCGCTGAAAGATAACCATGCGCAGAAGAAATTTCTATGTTCTATGAATTATTGAATAATTGTAAGTCCCGACCATTCCCTCGAGGTAGATCTGCATTTAATCACAGGACTGTCATACCAGGGGACAAAAATCATGATTTATCTTACAGATGCTCTTCGTTGTGGACGCAACTAACGACTGCGCTGGTGAGTTGCTGAGATCCTATTTTTTGTCTAAATGTTTTTTGGCATTTGATACATATTTTCAAAATATTCTCATAATATGCATTCACAAATTTAAAAAATAACTATTTTTCTTGGAAGAACTTTTGGTTCAATTTCGCAGAAAAGCTTGGTCCTTCTCTACAAGTAAAGTCTGTGCGAATCCCAACATCACCAAAGTCCTCAGAAAGAAAATTGTGGACCATATGCTCAGATTATTGTCGAAGTAATGATTCTGTCCTCAACATTTTTGCTTAGCACCCTGTAAATAGGGTAAATACGAATAAAAATAGCAGCAAACTAGCTCTTTAGAATTGATGAAAATGCGGAGTCTACCGAATTAATTCCGGAGAGCTACCACAACGCCTTTTGACACTATTTTCAAGTTCAAGCTTTGATGAGGTGTTGCTCCATTGTTTTTAACACGCGGTATCAAACTTGGAATTTCAAAATTGCATCTAAAACTATTCTCTCACGCACAATACATGTGATGATTTTGCCTAATTTTTAATCGCTTTGTTATAAAAACCAGAGGAGATTTTTTGATCCCACGATGCCCTGCCAGCCAGTAAAATAATTATATAATTGGGGTGAGTGTTATGCATACTGAAAACTGCGTGTCTTTATATTTGAAAGTGATATTAGTTTTACATTTTAAACTGTTTCTATAAGCAATTAATTCCCATAAGGAAAATGGCTCGTATAGCAACTTATTTAGGGAGAGACAATTTGGTGATGTGTTTTCGATTACTTTTTCCTCGTGAGTCTCAGGAAAACTATTTATTTACACGTTCAGGTCTTCCTTGAATAATCTCCTTATATTTCGTATTCAGATATCAGATTCGTACATCAGTATTCCTATTATCAGGATTTCAATGCATATTCTGCAGAACATTTAAATTAATTATCAACATCTCACATATACAGTTGGGGTCCTCTCACGTTTGAAGAACTCCTGTCACGAAAAACGGCAACATGAGGATTCAAGGTTTTGTAAACTTGCCTCAAAGTTTTATCTAATAAAACTGCAATGTTCCTTTTGATTCTATAATTCGAATGATAAAATTAGTTTTTAGACAGGTCTAATCTAAATGAACAGTTTTTCGAACTGGACCGTCATTCATTCTTTTTGTTCAAAAATTAAGCTACCAAAAATAAATTTTGGACTAAAATAACGCAAATATTTTGAGGCCTGTGCTCTGTTAAATAAGTGTCGTCACACTTTTCATTAAAATTCATTACCCTTCAAAAAATTTGAAATAATCGAGATTAATAAATATTGTAAATATATACATATCGACCGCTTAAAATTTCGACCACTCCTTCGAGGAAGAATATTTTATTAGCGATGATACTGCTCAGTAATATCAGCAACTACATGAACCAAATTATTAGATGAGACTGTTCACTACTGATGCAATGACAATGCCATGCTGAGGAAGACATGTTAAAATCATTTATTTTCTCCATGGTTTCCAACTTGTGCAGTAGACATTAGCTGTCTAATCGTGTGCGCTGGTAACGCAAAGTGATCAGAAGTAGAATTTTAAGACTCAAGCAATCTTCGCTTCGTGTATTGAAGTTTGAGCAGCAGCCCAGGGAGTGAGAGCATTTTGGTGAGAAAACAAATCGCCCGCGTTCCCTGCCGGTATGTTACACTACTAGCGTAAGCACACGCACTGGGTTAATGTTACAGAGTAAGTGGGTTAATGTTTCTTTTCACCCCGGGAGACGACAACCCCCGGCTTGCGAGCCCCGTTGGTGTTGCGAAGGATTTTTGTTGGGCGTGTAAATTGAACACTTGGTCAATGAAGTTCCAATTACTAACGAAAAGAAATTCAGAGGTGAGTTCAAGGCCAAGCAGCCGATGGAAAAGTCAACCACTGATTTTTATGCACACATACAATTAACCAAAATTGAAATTCAGTTGTTCCTCAAACGATAGGCTAATAAAAGTAGCTTTCTCTTTGTAGGGGTGAAAGTTAGAGAAAATTAGTTGAAATAATATTCGAGACACTGCTTAGCTGTTTTACCCTCCCGCACTAAAAGGTTTCTAATTGCTTCTTTATAACAATAGTCTTACGTATTATATAAGCAATACACATATACGTGCACATATATAGTTTCGTGATTTCTATACTTAACACAACACGCAGCCATTTATTATAATCTAGCCTTATACATATGCTATGCAACGATTTGTGCGCGGATAACACTTTTTGTGCTTTCGGTGCTAGGTAACTACATGCGTACATATGTAGTTATAAAATTGCATTCACGTTTTGTTGTAGATAAAAATGAATACATATTTTCAAATTACTCCACTAGTTCCACCACACATGAGCATTGAGCATTCTGTACGTATGCAGTAAAGTATGTATAATGCATTAACTCGGAACGTGTTTGCATCGTGACTCGGTGAATGAATTATATTTTAACAATGAAGGTCTGATAAAATCTAGCAAAAATATGCATGAAATCTCTCAGAGAGGCAAAGTGTTCCGAGAGAACACTTCGCTATAAGCTCCAATGCGATGCGCGGCGCAGGATGATAACATAATAGCACAATTGCGCGCGTCATCACTGCTGCAGAAGATATTATAATCCCTCCGAATGATCCAAGGCCTAATCTGAGGGGCATTCAAAGCATGCAGCTCAGACGCTCACGCTGTCGCAGCACGACCTCTACATCATGCGCTGTTCCAGTCAGAGGTGCGGCGTGCTAACACTTCCGACAGACCTTCAAATGTGATAATGATCCGTTATCCGCTTTTGGGAGGGTAACTTCTATGGTAAATTTACACTGTACGGTGTTGAAAGGGTAACCAAGTTAATATGAATCAATAGACTGTTAACACTCTTTCAGAGAATAAGTAAAGAGTACCAACATCCTCCGTTGGTTCTTTGACGTTCATGGGTGCTTGCGTTCTGCCAGGTAAAGAAGAGACCAGCCACGCAGGTTTGGTGGTTGTCCAGTTACTCCCAGCCTGTCTACTTACGACTGAATGGCAGCCTTCCTAACCAAACAAGACGGTCACTTGTACTTGATCATGAGAGCGGTCAAGTCCGGTTATCGGATGCATGAGGGGCCCGAGCTGCTTCGAATTGACTAGATCGCAACTCATACGTAAGCCATCAGCTATTGATCAACTAAGTATTCTGTACTGTTTTTCAGCTGTATCAGATGAACAGCTTAATCGACTTCCATGAATCATTTATTAAGCAACTGATTAACACGTGTCACCATAAATGACCACTTTACTTTTCAGGAGCAAAATTTCATTTTTGAAAACTGTTTTTGAATTAACTGCATAAATGAGTATATCCTTTCTTTATCGAATTCCTCTATTTTTGTGTAAGGATAACTTTTGAATGAGTTTCGTTCGCTACAAATATTTTACAATCGAAGAGCACACTTTTTTCATAAGCCTGATTTAGTTTGCAGGGTGGGATTAGGGCCAGAAACGCTATACCTAGCAAGTAATCAGCAAACCGTGTTATCATCTACGCAAATTTTAACACTGCCCGGTAGTTAGGATCTAAAATTATCTCGTTTTATATCTACTGAGCCTAGCAGAGTTGTACAATATGAAATCTGCCTTTAAATAATTTTAATAGCGAAACCAGATCAATCTTAGTTATGTCCAAGTCAGCATAGTTGAGTTACCAATAGCTGCAGAGATTTTCTTACCGAGGCGCTTCGACAATAATTATTCATCCTCTACCTGTAAATCTCCATTGATATGTGTTCATTTTTGTTGTTATTCATGAGATTTTCGTCTCACACAAAACCAAAGACCTAATTTGCTTAGTTACCTGCATGCAACTTTTTCATTTAATCATGTACATTTTTTGTGAAGAGTAGCCCACTGCGACGTGCAGTTTTTAAACAACCGTAAATTAACGATGCAAAATCAGGCAAGATTGAAGGACTTCGAATATCATGAACTGCTAATTCATTCAAATCATTAGTAGAGGAGCTAATAATGTGAGGTATGTAAGCTTAGTGAGAGATGCTAATATTTTTCCACGTCCAAATTTATGCGCGTTTTGGTGTTCCAAGGTCAGGTACTGGAAGCGTCAGACGTTGGCGGCATATACTTTATCGCATTAAAAAGAACAATGATCTACGCTGGTTGCACATTTCTGGAACTAAAATCTGCCGACAAATTCTTTCACTACACTGTGCAAATTTCATTTACGCTCTTAATTCCTTAACCTTTAATTCGTGAATTGTAATTATTCTATAAATGTTACATTCAAGGATATTGGAAAAAGCCTATTCACGACAGACACCGCACATAAAATTAACTTAGGGCACCCGACATGGTGTTGTTTGAAAAATGATTATTACATAACAATATTTATTTCTATCAATTTGATCATTGGTCACAAATGGGGATAAAAATGATGAAGTCCTAAAAAATGAAGTTCAGAGAGATCAATTCGGGAACTGAATACCATTGAGAAAAGACTGTGTTAATAGAATGATGCAAATTTATGCTAAATGAACCGGACGTGTACATGCTGGATGAGTCGCCCGAGTCACTCAGCACTGATAATGAGGTAATGCACTAAACTTTTTTCCAAATTAAGATTATCCTCGAGTTCCTTAAAATAAAATGCTGTATAAGGTCTTCCGTGTTCTCTCGTTCTCATCCGAACGAAGGAAATTACCGAACAATCTCATTGAATATTACGTCACTGACATTTTCTGCAGTTAAATCGAAATATTTGTATTCGTTGTGGAGAATTTTCCTACAGCGGAACAGGATTGTAGCATTTTATTTAATTTGATCCCTACTGTAGATAATTTCCCAATTACTGCTGTTGAAAAATTCGTGGCTTCATCGAGGAAAATTAGAACCATTTCTCTGCAAGTCACTCATCTTCTTTAATTGACAAGTTCTCGCACCCTTATCGAATCCTGTGCAATCAGGAAAATGATCTCCCTGGCAAGAAAATCCACGAATGTATCATGTAATTCTTCAACTCGAATACAAAGGACACGGGATCGGCACAATGACTTATACCATCGAAATCCAAACACCAAGGTCGAAGTAGGAATTTTTCAGCTGAGCAGCAAAGTTACAGGGTCTTGAGAAGCAATTTTCATTGCCTAGACTCGACTCGAGGGAATAAGACGAGTTGAAAAAATTCCCAGTGCATTACATACCCAGACCTCGCTCGCCTGCAGCTTTTCATTTGCGAGTCATGTGTGAGAGAAGTGGCGGGGGGTGAACTTCCCTGGGGAATCCACTCATCGATATCTTGCCTAATGACAACATCTGAGAGCACGGCGCGATGGTGAAAAATTTCCCAGCGTTTTTCACACGATCGCAAAGTGCCATGAAACGAGCTCATGCGAGCGGTGCCGTGCGTGCAGGCGTATTCAGATATGCAATAAATTGTAACACCCGATCTGGAATGAGGCTAGTAAAAATAACTATAATGAATTCTATTTTTAAACAGCTGTTTCATGATGTATTGCTATTTTCATTTAAATATTCTAATATTAACTCGGTGGATGGATCCGAACTTCTTAAATAAGATTCTTTTTCTTCATTTGTTTCGTGGTCTAACTGCTAGACTCTAGTAGTATTGTGCTGTCCTTCCGCCCTGTCATTGGTAAGTTCCAATTCATTTCAATTTACATAGTTTACCTGCCCATACACGAACTTAAATACCACAGTCTTTTAATGTGTGTCATCGGTTCCAATTTCTGTTCTGTTTGGTTGCAGGTCTTACGAGCACCAAATCCCTTTGTCGGACTATCACAGCGCAGTATAACTCAGTTTGTCGTATTATTTAGTGTACCTATTAACTCGGATAATTATGTGTCTTTCAGCACGGTCTACTTAATTGCTTAGTGTACTTGGTCTCAGTTTGTCAATTTGTCTTGACGTTAGTTACATAGTTTGTGGTCATGTAAAAGTTTTTTTTTGTCTTAGTTTCTATTTAGTGTCATTTATTTCTGTGATTATTTATCCTCGCTTGTTTATACCATTTCTTTTAGTCATAAAATTCCTCAAAGAATCGGGTTTTTATGAGTCCTTCGCACACTTAGGCATCACGAACTTAAGGCTTGATTTTGCCTAGACAATTTACTAATACGCTAAAGTAATTCACAATATTAAATCAATAAAACTTGATGAGTGAATAATGTTCCGCATTGTTCTCGAAGTAATTTGCCCACTAATCGACTCGAAATTTAATAGCAATTTATCAATTTATTTGAGCTCGACAGCGACCAGCAGCGAAGGTAGCAGGGAATTGACGAGTCCTGGCGCTTCAAGTCCACTTTAGCAGAGTGCGTTATAGCCCACCTCTCGAAGCTGTCAACCTCAACAGAAATAAATTAAAAACAAAATGTTACACTCTGAAAAGTTATAGAGCAGCTTAACGTTGCTGACTGCGAAAATTTTCATTTATGTTTAAAACTCGTAGAACTACCACTATCAGCCAATTCGAATATTTCACCTACAGTGTTTTCTTAATGTGCTAACGAACATTTTTATGTATGCTTGCTCTAAAACTGCATCGAATACATATTTTATAAGAGCTAGAATTCTATTTCTAATCAGGGGAATCAACAGAAATCGTTCTATTTATGCAAAATACAAATGCTGTGTCATCGAATTAATTTCAGCAGTGTGTCAAGAATATTTCATTCCATGCAAGTCTATGTCTCTTGAATCTAACATAATTCAAGAAATACGTTAACGCTTGCATTTTCCAAGTCCCAAGAAGAATCGTACCCAATATTTGAGCTCGTATCCATTACCTCGATATTCACTGCTTCTCCATTTATTTTGCAGAAAAGATGGGGTCTGACCTTCACGTTCCCTTGAGCCTCTTGAGGTGCAGTCGCGCCTCTTGAGCTCGCAATTAAACCAGAAGAACAGAATGTCATTCCTCGTCCTGACCTTGTCTGGCGCAGCGCGTTGCACAGGAGCTAAGGAGCAGCAGTTGCCCAGCTGGTGTGCATTGTCGTGCCATGCAGTTGCCGACGGTAATACACTTCTAAAAATCAAGGACGTGCTGCCGAAGTGATATGAGCGAGTAAGGGAGAGCTTGGGAGACGTATCGATTTATCATCATATCCGAATTATAGGTAAAATAATGATCTTTGGCCAAAATTTGATCAGCGTTCCACTCACACATATGTGTCGTTCAGGGTCTTCCAAAACAAGTGGTACAAAATAGAACACTGAGTAAAAAATGGCCATATAAACACTGTTTCTTCTATGAAACATTCCGAGAAATCTGGGTTTTTGAGATATTAGCCGTTTATTGTTTTAAAGGATGAAATTTAATGATACGATTACTCGTATTATTTTTTAAAATTTACTTTACAAAAATTGTTCAAAATGTGTTCCACATGCATCAATGCAATTTCCAAGTCTTAGCCTTAACGACTGTCCGATATTAGTAAACACGTCTGCCATTTCAGAAAACTCACCTGCAGCCACTGCAATTCTTGCCTCGAGATCTTCCTCAGATTCAATGGGTGTAGCATAAACAATTAAGAGCATGTAGCTCTTAATGAGTCCCTCTCCAAAAAATTAAGGGGAGTCATGTCATGAGATCTAGGAGGCCATGCAACTTGACTATTTCGCTCGATCCGACCATTAGGAAATTGACTATTCAGGTAAATCGGACACTAATATGGTAGTGTGCAGGATCACCATCATGCTAAGACCATATTCTTCTTCTTAGTGCATGTGGTAGATCTTCGAGTAACTCGAGAAGTATTTATTCTGAGAAAACTCTGTAATTATTCCCGGTGAGAGGCGATGGCATAATATGAGGTCCAATAATTTGGTCGTGGATGGTACCAGCCCCTCCTATAAAACAACACCTAATATTTCAAAAACCTAATTTTTTTCGGAAAATTTCAAGGAAGAAAAAGTGTTTATTTGGCCATTTTCTTTTTGGTGTGCAATTTTGTACCTCATGTCCTGAAACACCCTTATATTAAGTCTTTAAAAAACCCAGCACGTCTGTGATCAGCCTGAAACGTTCCTCTTTGCTGACGAATATAATAAACAGATGACGACAAAATGATCAGATCATTGCCGAGAAAATAACTAATAAATTGTAACTTAACTCCTTTAAAAAATATTTGTGAAAGACTCAAACTTCTGAGAACTTTTTGTCTAAGAGCGTAGTTTAGATATTTTAAAATTTGTTGACTAATGCTTTTGATTTGCAAAATGATCAGATTAACAGAAAACTGTTTATTATGAATAGTCATATGAACAAAGAGATGTGCTGAAAGGTCAATGTTTCAATTATTTGCTCAGTATGTCTGCTTACTAGTAATAACGCTGATATTTTTTACTGCAGAAGCATGCAAACTTTTTGCATTCTTCGAATCTGTATTCCTCCCTTCTTTTACAAATGTTACAGAGTTCTTGATCGTTTTCTGGATTCCTTATATTTGATATTTTATTAGATATATTCACAACAGATACTATTGGATCTGAATATCCAGTAAGCCATTTCATCACAAGAATTCAAATCGCATTCAAAAATTTTTTTACTGACTATATTGTATAACAAAGAGCGATATCGTGCATAAAACCGCAGTGGTTTATCAAAAGCTCGATACTGGGTAGAACTCGGTGCTGCAGAATTCCTCTAACGCAACCGCGTATAGTTCACGATGTGCTCGTAGCCTCACAAGCTCTCTCGTACCTGCACCTGAAGTCACCCTACCGACTACGAAGCTCTCACTTTCATACCTAACACTTTATAAAAGTGAAAATCGCTCATTAGTACCACGACGGATGAAAGTATTTTATTGTCTGATCAGAATTCGACGCAGTGCTAGCGAGCGATATTCTCCTCATTGTAGAAAAGAGTGTCAAGTTTGGAGGTAGAAAAGCCACAGTTTTAGAAGCGATACCAACTGCAGGCATGGGACAACTTGTGAGGTGTTATAACAAAATAAATGCGCAAGGTAATTTTGAACAACTAAGTTCTTCGAACAACTTCGCACTATAAACGAACAACTTCGCAAGCTGATCGTATATTACGCGGTTTCGTGCAATATAGTGCTAATTCTTAAAATAAAAACATTTCGTTGCAAATAGAATATTCTTGTAATAAATTGACTAACTCGAAGTCCCGATTGGATTGCAACAAAAAATGTTTTAAAATGTTCAATAAGATTACGAAAATTATTAAACAACTTAATGAATGAATGCATGAAAATACCCAGCAGAGAAAATAAAATGTCACAGCTAGTAAAGAACATAAATTCAAAAAATTAAGGTTATATTAATTTGACTTTTTAATTTGGCAAATTGCTCAAAGCCAATTCTATTTATCGCAGTAGTTTTAGATCATTTCATCGCCCAAATTTCCAAGTGCCCCATATCTAAAATGCTTCATGACATCTAAAAAATTCGTATAAGTTGTAACTAAATTCAGAAATAATTATCGTCATTCTCTGAGTAACTTTTTGATCATTTTACTCTCTGCTGCATCGATACATTTGTCTGAGGATTAATTTGAAACTATCCCAGTTGCGTGTGTGGAGCTGTTTCCATTTTACGTAGTTCAGTTTTTAGTGAGACACTATACCGTCTCCGAGGGAAAAAGTATCTTGGATCAAAATTGCTTCGAGTAATATAAAGACACAAGGCTGTAGCTACACTGCGTGCCAAGTTCGAGTACGTTACCATAATGTGTCGTGTTGGTTGTTAAGACGTGAAAGTTTCAATGTAGAGAAACTAAAGAGCATGAAAGGAATCCAAAGGATGAAAAAATAATTGTCTCCAACGAATTTTATGCTTTACGTTCAATTGAATTTGAAATAGTTCTCAACTTGGAAGTCCTAAATTGAAAGAAAACCATAAGAAGTAGACCACAAACCGAAAATTTCAATGCTTATCAGAGAGCAGAGCGCACTGTGATTTTCTTTTCAACGATATTTTTGTGAAGTTGATTGTCATTAGAGATAATATTTGGGCAATCAGATTTGCCTGGTTTATTTTAATTTTCTTCCATCCGTCCAACACATCACTTGTAACTGAAACGTCGATTTCTTTCCAGAATGAATTATAAAGTAAAACAAATAAAACTAAGGGCCATTCAGAGACCCTATTTAAACGCTGAAATGTTGACACCACGACCCATCTCTGAGGAGATATGACCACAGGTTTTCTTTTCTGATAAATGACAGAATTGGCTGTTCGGCGAACTGATATTATTTTCATTTGAATTTGTTCAGTATACATAATATTTAGTTCATTTTTAATAAATAAATGGAAGTTTGAGGATCTCATTAAATAATTGTGGATAAAATCCTTTTGAGGACAAAAAACGTTCAAATAATTGAACAATTCATAAAGTCACTCTCGTACATTCAAGCAAAATTTCTTCCGTCAAATGAAAAAAGTCTTTTGAGTACCAATTTTGATGCTCCATTATGATTCATTAATTAAAACTTTCAGCTTAGAGACAGTAAGAAAATCTCGGTTAATATGTTGACGGCTGTACATTTTCCAAACTAAAATTTGAAAAAATACTACACATAGGAAAAATTACCAGGTGCACTATTTTTGGAATTTAAGCACCAAAATGAGCTCACTATTCCAATCTTCCAATCGCATTGAAATTTTAGCCTGCAAACAAGATTCTGTACAAAACAGTTCGCACGTTTTAACATTAATGTCTGACGGGGCCATTCAAGGATGAATATCGGTTCAAAACGAAGGCTTGAAGTCGATCACAGTGAGCTGAAGAAGCGCGAGACGTTAAAAGTAAATTCGACTATATCGTTTTCACGAGAAGTCTGAAATGAAACAAATCCCGTAGGAAAATGATCACACAGCAACATCACGCAGTCCCAACTGTAAGAACAATGGCCTCATACAATCAAATTACAGGATATGTTGTATTTCTAATCATTACCACCGACAGCATTCATACGTTAGCGATGCATTCAAACCATTCAAAAACTTAGGAAAGATCCATATTAGTAATTTCGGTTTGCATTTTTATCTAATGTATATTTAATGCGCATCTGGCTAAGCATTCCCATATTTATACATGGAATTGCCTTGAAATTTTTTAGAGGTTACTCGTAACATCTAGCAACATCATTGCAAGAACCACATCGTTATTTTTACAGTGAGTATCGTCTGTGCTAAAATCAACCAACGTAAAGGAGCAACGCAAAGCTTTAGTTAAGAGTTGTCTGTAAGTACACACAAGGTGAAAGTGAGGAAAGAAGTTTGAAAAAATCTCAAAGGCACCATACATGCACGGTGACTGTAAGAGAAACATACTGAAGGTGCCTGGCCGGATGTAAAACTGTATTTAGTCTGCTGGAATGATAATTGCAAAATAATACTTTGAAAATGTAAGGAAAGCCAAAATTTCAATGCTAAATCTGTCGCAGATGCTGGCATATTAAGATACAGACGCGACTTTTATGTATGTATAAACGCATGCCTATCATGAACATCTAAGACAAGCATTAAAAATATAAACTTTAAAGTTTAAAGCATACTATATTAACTAGAATAAACGTAACATGTAAGCGTAAAATTATTTGTCAAAAGAATCAATTAAAATGACAATGCATTTTTCCAGTTTACTATTGACAGCTGATTTTTTTGCTAGGCAATAAAACAATTTGCTCAACAATGCTGAGTATTCTTTCAAGACCCGGAAACGTCACCATAAGCCAAAATTGACGAAGATGCATTGCATCAT